>JAHWFO010001864.1:1419172-1448012 GCA_023313115.1 Rhysida immarginata | reverse complement strand
TATGTCCCCAGTTGGATCAAGCGCGATTCAGTCTTAAAAGAAAGCACATGTTCAGTATAGGTTTAATGAATGGACGTTCAGACAATGCTGAAAGTTATACGTAAAGAAAAAAAATTACCTTTCAACCGTGGATTTGTTTCCCAAGATTTTACATATTTATGCTTGTATTTTGCGGTGGATAGCTGCTTCGGAGGCATGTTTAACACACACAAGTCGTAATAAGACTACAACAACTACTACTACTGCGTCCAATCATAAGGAGAACGAACCGAACCTCAATCAAAAGTAAAAGATCAAAGATGATTGGTTAGAAACATATCCGTGACGAAATACGAATCATGTGACTTCTTGTAACCAATCACGCTTAATTACTTCTGAGATTGTCGTGAAGAGAATGTTTCCAATGTCCCAGACGTAACTACACATTTTCTATTTTAAATAAATGGTAAATAAAATTTCCCCCAGAAAATAAAATCTCCCTAATATCCCCCAATTGAAAAATAATCCCCCAACTTGGCAACACTGGCTGTGGCACTTGACTTGACCTATTTCTAGTTGGCCTTGGACGTAGTGCGCATGCGTCAACATTTGTCGCTTCGCCAGCTCAATGTCAACTGAGCATTAGGCATCAGTCTCTCACACAACCAATCATGGGACTCTCATATAAACACCCTGTCCTCTACATTAAACCAATGCTTGGGCTTATTTTCTCGCCTCCGCTATCTCCCAAAAAAGATTTTACCTCTCTATTACGCACTCATTCAATCCTCTCTAATATATGGTATACAATTCTGGCACTTCAATGAATGAATACTAAACAGAATATTCAACATTTATACTGACTACACCCACCTTTACTCATTACACTTAACACTTTTCATCCACAAAATTCTAAACAAAACAATTTTCAATATATCTCCCTTTTAACTTTTATAAACCGACAACTTCCCACTCATAATTTACGTAACAATGATTCCCTTCCTAAACTATCAATCAAACATGTTTACCAATACAATAATATTTCCATAGCTGGATATACTCTTCCTTCTGAAATATGCTCTACCCCCACCTAACTACCTTTAAATCCCAAATGAAAAGTTTTCTTAATAACTCCACCACTAACATCACCTACAATCTTATGCTCAATATTATAATTTTTTTTTTAATCTGTATTCGCCCAGGGACCTAACATGTCGGCCATTGGCCATACTGGACCTGGACGAATAACTCTTGTACTCGACACATTATTTCTTTCTCTACACCTGCCTGATACATCTATAGATCAAATACAGTGTTCCCTCTATATGACAGCACTCTACATAATGCCAAATTTATAACGGCAAGTCCATATAACGAAGTATTTTTCCCCCCCTTTTCTTCAGTACTAAAAATGCTGTACTATGAATTGCCATTCGGCAGAATCTTGTCCTGGTATTACCTGATAGACCTTCTTAATCATCTCAATAAAATATCCTACTCAATTTCTTTCACATGTAGAGAGAAAAAGATAAGTCACCCTTTTCAGACTTACTTAGAAGAAATGGAGATAAAATCGCCTTTGAAATACATAGGAAACCAAATTACGTCCCATGCTATATTAGAGCTACCTCCAATCATAGTTTTAACAAAAAAAAACTGCTGCTTTCCATGTGATACATAGAGCCTTAAAATACCCACCAAACAACTACTGTGTAAAACAAAGGATAAAATCCCAAAATATACAGGTCAGGCGTATATGAAATAATATGAGAAATTTCTGATCTGAAGTTTATACGTCAAAGTCACTGCCGCATTAACACGAGGATAAAAAAATATTTCAGCCACATTAGGAACTAAAGACCTGAAAAATCTGCCCTGGCTCACCACCACTAATCAACCAGACACTTGAACTCGAGTGATAATTACTACATCCTTCACTTGTGTTGTAACACCAAGAAACTGAATTTACTTGAAACTATGGAGATTGTTAAGACTCCCAGATAAACTTATCAACAATGACAGAACCCCAATAGATTTCATCTGATTGGATGTACATAGTCAACCTTAGTAAATAATAGTGTATGGGTATTATTCATTGAATTGTACTGAATTCTGTATCCTGTAATTCACTTGATTTAGGATAGAGATTATTTTTTCAGAAAAAATTAAAATTTTAAAGCAGATTGAACTAAAATAATATTGTAAGATATATAGGGTCTTTATAATTAAAGTTCCATTTTGACATGCCCATAAAAAAAAAAACTACTGGACCAAAAGCTATAATACTTGGTAATATTATACAAGAGGGCATGGGAAGTTCATACCCACCAAAAAAAAAATTAGTTCAAAAGGTCACCAGCATGGAATGGTGCTCTATGCAATATTCGTATACGAATTTAAGACACGAAGACACAGGTTAACAATGTGGTTTATGCACATGCACTTTACAAGTCATTTGGTTTTCAGAAAAAGAAAGGGAGCCTTGTTGTCAGTACGCCTCATTTGTTACTAGTCGATGATGCCTGTTACCATGCAAGACCATGTGTTTCTGGTTAAATGTTATTATGAATGCAATAGCAATGTACGGCAGGCTTTGCAACATTATCGATCGTACCGTTCGACGAATACATGTACGTCGGAGGCCAATGACACCGCAGAGTTTGAAGAAGAAGATAAGGTTTGAAGCCACAGGTTTGTTATCGGTAGCACCTGGCCGAGGAAAGAAACCAGTCTGAGGCAACCGTGGAGGCTGTTTCAGTAGCCGTAGAGGAAGCAAAAATGGAAACCTCACAAGGGGCATGCAGCGTAAGTACTGTTGCACATCGAATGGACTTACCACTGAGTGTGATGTACAAAACCGTACGTAAAGTGCTGCGGTACTACCCATACAAAATCCACCTTGTCCAACAACTCGAACCTAACGATCTTCCTCGTAGAGAAACCTTCGCATTGTACGGATGGTGGTGGACGAGCATTGGCCATGAAACATTTTGTGGACGGACGAGGCCCATTTTTACCTGAATGGGGATGTCAACACCCATAACTGCAGGATTTGGGCCACCAGTCTCCCTCATGTTCTCCACCAAATTCCATTGCATTCTCCTAAAGTTACCGTATTGTGTGGTATGACAGCAAATGTCATAATTGGATCGTATTTTTTTGAAGAGCAGTCGAGAGATGGACTCGTGACATGCACTGTGACTGCTGCTCACATGGCGTCGATGCTAAGAAGTTTTGTGATACCAGAATTTCAGCAACGTGGCATTTTAGACAATTTTTATGCAGGATGGGGCTCCACCTCATACTGGTACATGTATCAAACAGTTACTTCAGCAACATTTCACAGATGAACGGATTATAGGCCGAAACTTCTCCTTTCTTGGCCACCCCAGTCACCAGATATCCACCCCTGAGACTTCTGGCTTTGGGGTTACCTCAAAGCCACTGTTTATGGTGATGTCAGGAATTTGGCGGAACTGAAAGATGCGATACGCCGACAGGTGTGCAAAATTCCTCCTGATATGCTACGAGTTGCAGTTGAGAACGCAGTAATCCAGTGTAACCTGCTTTCAGTAAATGGTGGAGCCCACATACAACATGTAACTAATTTTACTAACGATTAAAGACTTGTTAACCTGTGTCTTCATGTCTAATTTCGTATACAAATATTGCATAGAGCGCCATTCCATGCTGGTGGTTGACCTTTTGAACTTCCCATGCCCTCTTGTATAATATTACCAAGTATTATAGCTTTTGGTCCAGTAGTTTTTTTTTGTTATGGCCATGTCTAAATGGAACTTAAATTATAAAGACCCTGTTTTTTATGGAAAAGTTCCAATAAAACGTATACATATGTATATTAAGGCCTCGGTAAAACTAGCGTCATGCTACCGATTGCCATTGTCGCCAAATGCGATTACAAATTTTCGATGGCGATAACATTGGCGATTTTGTCGTGATTAATATTTAATAATTTTTTATGCATTATGAAATAATTTTTTTTCTTCATGGAATATTTCTATAATGTGAAACTAATGCTAGAAAAGTTATATTTCAGTTTAAAAACTACCGTATTTTTTCGAATATTGGCTGCATTCACTTCGACCAATAGCGCGACAGCATTCTATGACATCACAACACCTTGGAGTAAAGTGGGCCAGTATGAAGGAATAGCTTTAACACGCGAATTTCATAATTAATGAATGAAAATATATGTGACTGCTTAATTATTGTTCTGAAGGCTTAGAATATTAATTTCATTGTTAGAAAAAGATTCAACAATGCTGGTTAATTTAAAGCCATGAACTCAAATCCACTGTTTTTATCGGATAATTTTTGCCAATCTGTGATTGATTTACCTTTTCAAAAAGTATAAAGTGTAACAGAAGTTTCCTATAAAAAGATTGGAAGCAAATATAAAATATGTATTGACTATTGATCAATTATAGATATATAGAGGGTGAGGCATATATCTTGAGACAACTGAATATCTCAGAAAGTAAGCATTGTACGAAAAAATGTCTAAAATCAAAAGTGAATTATTTTGCGAGGGAAATTCATTAGGCAATATGGGTAGTTTGGTGCGATAGCACTGTTCGAGAGCTTTACGTAATTTTGTCTATAAAATAAGCCTAATGCCACAGCTGCAGCAGACTGGGCAGAGCTTGCGACGTAAAACTTGGCTTGGTGGCTGTTTGCAATAATTTTGTTTGTTGACTGCAGGAATCAAATTCTGTAATAAAAGAGCTAAAATATACTTTAAAATGTATTGTCTGGACCGAAAAGTCATTACGTTATAGGGATAATTACGCTACAAAGATTTGCTATATGGAGGTTAAAAAACATTAAATCGGTAACATTTTTGCCGGGACCACATAAAAATGACGTTCTAGAGATAATTATGCTATATCGATGTCTGCTTACGGAGGTTTTACTGTACCCCTTTGGTGTTTTGAATAATTGTCTCATACTGAAAAATGGATGCTTAGCATCTAAAATGTACATCTATGTCGAATAAAAAGTGAAAGGTTATATCCCAATCTCTTCTTATGAGTATCCACAGTTTTAGTTACTTTCTCATTACTTGTGAATTGTTTAATTGCTCTCAAAATGGCAACTAACATCAAAATTTTCGATACTATAAGAGTAAGTAAATAATTAAATAAAACTACGTAATTGCATAATTTAATTCTGAAAGCTTTTATTATTTATTTAATAAAATGAAAACAAATATTCGCTATATACTGAACACCACGAAAAAAATTCCTTTGAGACATGTGAGCTATGGGGAGGGGGGAGGGCGATGAAGTCATATGAGCGAAAGGAGTTTCCAGTCCTGCCATTACCGCTAAAGCCTCGTTCTTTCAACCGAGATCAATCTGAGATCAACTCGAAAAAAGTTCTTGAGAAAAATGTTTCAGCCTTGCAATCTTCTGCCTTATGATTATTGATGGAAATAAGGACATGTAGATAGCGTTAATGTTTCCATGTCTACAGTGGCGCAATTGGTTGGCACGTCTGCATCAGAGACGATCAATTAACGAGACCTGAAATTTGAGCAATTTTTATGTTATATGCATCTCTCTCTGTGCAGGGTTGTGTTACATCGACAACTCCAGGGGCAACCAATGATATCAACAACAATAAAGACTGGATCGAGCCTTTTATGAGTGCGATAACACAGGCACATGTCTAAAGAATTGCCTGGAAAAGTCCACACTTACCACCGTGCACCTATGTCTGGTAGCCATTCAGTAAAGTATAAGAAAATTTTGAACATTAAAAAAAGCTGAAAAAATTTTTTTAGCTCTCATTTAATTATATGAACTTTCTGTGGCAGTAGAATTTCAATAGAAAGTTATTAAAATAAATATCTTAAAATGCAATGATGTCAGCAACAATAAAGACTTCATTATTCTTTATTGTTGTTGACATCATTAGTTTGAACTTGCATCCACAGTATTCATCGAGAACTATGCCTGGTGCTTATCATTTTCTTAAACACGTTTGAATAGCGAAGCGCTCATAGATGGGTCGATCCAGTCTTTATTGTTGTTGACATCATTGGGGCAACAGAACCCAATGACGTCATCAAAAGAGTTACTTTCGGTTTTTCCCATCTTGAAGTGGCCATAAGTCACATGTTTGAGTATTTGCAAGCAGAGACGATAAAGATTTTCACCATATTTCATTTTACAAGCGACTACTAAAGAATTTCTCCAGCTGTCTCTGCATTTTACTTTCATTTTTACTGAATGCAATTACGGGAGGCATTGCAACTTCATTTATACTTCATTTAATCTACTCACAAACGTTTTTAGGCATGTTTTTGACACTTGAAGAAAATAATCACTTGTATTTTAAAACACGCTTGTTAAATTTTATATTGAAATCTTCCTAAATTGATGGCAATATGTTGCAATGTGTGAATTAAAGTAAATTGTGTAATGAAAAAGTAAATTAAATACTTCGTTTACTAATATAAATAAAAATAAATAATGTGTACAGCGGGGGAAGGGGAGACGATATATTAATGTCCCTGGGGGGAGGCACATTTACTTGGAATGACTTCATTTAATTCTCATCTGTGTGACGCTATTAATGAAGTGTCCCTAGAGTTGCATCCGACTCCAGACGGCACCACCGCAATAAATATAACAAGTTTGCTATGGGAAAACAATGAAATGCCATGTCTCGTTAATTAATAGTCTCTGGTCTGCACGGTGAGCAGAAGGTTCCTTGTTAGAACCCAGGCTGTGGAATTTTCTTTACTATTTTCGTTAATTATTTAAACCTCTGAGGTTTGGCATGAGAAAATCCTATTTAGATCATTCTTTACTTACTTATGATTATGATCCTTTCTTGTCAACTAAATAGTTGTCCAAAATGGAATAACATGGAATTCTGTGAGAGCGCACGCATTGTCAACTAAATGATTGCAGCAACTATACTCTGTCCTCTTTAAGCTGATAGATTTGGAACTGTCACGGTGTGTAATTTGCCACACTCTAAGATTGTGTTCTCTCGCCAAAAAAAATAGTTCCAACAATAGATAGAATATATATATATATATAACCAGATATGCTAAATTTCAAATATCCCAGTTAACGACAAAATACCGTGACAGATATTTCCCTTTCAACGCAATACTGCTTTGGAATAAACTTCCTTTGGAGATTAGACGCTTTCCCCTTGATTGTACAGCACAAGTTTGTAGATTGTCATGTCGTCATTTTAAAAGTCAACTGTACATTTATTTTATCGACAACGTCGTTTAGACTACTTTTGTCTTAAGTGTTAATTTCCTTTTTATTTACCCATGTGGGTGCTATTCAATAATAATAATAATAATAATAATAATAATAATAATAATAATAATAATAATACATTCTATTTTAAGAATCAAATTGTGACGTTCCAGGTTAGCTGGAAGTCATGTGTGTCTGTCGGAGGGGGTGGATATATGGAAATTAAAAGTGCTTACCTGTGTTTTTGAGAGTTTTATTTTTTGTACGGTTATTGTCGTGTAGTAAGGGGAGTTAAGTTCGATTGGAACGATTGTCTTTAGGTGTATTGGGTCGTATTGAAACTCAGTGATTCAGGTCGTAAACAGGATTCCTGGTGATTGAATAATGAGCCAGTGAAGATTGTTTTGCATATTTATTTGTTGTACATGCTTATTCGTATTATTGTAGTTGGTTTTTTTTTGTTGTATTGTTGAGAGAAGTGTGAGTGTTTCGTGTGTGCGCTGTTGGTGACTGCGATTGTTAGCATCTATTTCCTAGAAGATCAACGGAGCCTGCAATAGAGCATTGTTGTTGTGAATTTCGGAGAATAAGTGCTTGTGTGTGAATTTTGTTTGTTGCGCGTGTTTTAGAGTTTTTGTTTTTTTGTTTTTATTGGGATTCCAGCGTCAGCTTCTAAGCAATGTAGACGTGCGTATGGAGTGAAAGAATCATCCATTTTCGAACACAATGTTCAGAAGTTCGAGTTGGAACGGATGTTGTTTATTAATTGAATTAATTATAAATCTTGTACAGTTAGTATGTTTGAATTTGCATTGGTATATTAATTTCTGAGTTAAATAAGTTGTCCAGTTCAATTGCGAGGGCCGGCAGAGCGATCGTAGACTAGGCGAAATGGAAGCGCAACGATGCCCGATGACACTGTTATGGGAAGGTGATGACTTCGCCCGATGTTCAAACGACAGCGATTAATCATATAGCCAACCCGAATTGATGTGGTAATATTTTCAGCAACAGGAATTCCGGTGAGTTGTATCTTTACTAATTTGTTTATCGATGCAGAAAGCCACGGGTAGCACGAACATTAAATGGGGTCGACTTAGACGTGACTACGGAACCTCCCACCAGAACTCACGTGAACTAAATTAGGAAATTTATCCCAGGCCTTCAGTGTTGACTTTGTAACGTTATGATGAAAAATTAAAGATAAACTCGTCCTCTAGAGAACTGTAACTCTTTTTCCATCACTGCATTATGTTATTAGCGTCCTGTAATGTAAAAGGAAATTTGTATTTTAGTTTATAACTTTTATGCATATGAATACGCTCTTGATGGATCTTAGCAGACAGCCGAAGGAACGGAAGTATAAGGGGAAGCATTAACCTCGAGCCCAGTGTGCGCACCGTGTGTTTTAAGATCACGTGTCGCGAAAATAGACGCTGACGTGTTCTCGGAGCTTGCCAGTGGCGTGCAAGGTTTTTTAAATGCTCGATCCCGCTAAGAGGGGTTTCGGTGCCTCTCCCCTTGTTGGCAAATAAAAGAGGTGCACTGCGTGATCTAGCACAAAATCATTTGGAATACTTGATTCAGGGGAGCGAGCATAATAGATAAAAACTTGTCATCGCTGCTTGGAGCGCTAATTCGCCCCTCCCTAATTCCAAATTACAGTTGCGTGATTGAAAGGCATACTGCCTCAGATCCAAGCATCGGGAACAGGTGTACACGATTCAGACTTTTGAAACAATTAATTTTTGCGTAATAATGCATGTTGATATTGCTTTTGTGTCGTCTTTTGGGGCCCCTATGAATTTACTGTAAGGCATATGGATTAATGTATCGTAATGTATGTCGAAATTATGTCTAATGTGAATAAAACTGAACGTGATTTAACGCACAAACCTAAGCTCTCGTAGTCATCAATTACTGGTCCCGAACCCTTGATCGCTCTACTCGCCAGCGTTCTTTATAATATATATGTACACATGCACATTACCTGGAGGATGGGACCATCACACTGGCACCCGAACAGGGACCAGTAATCCGAAAATTCCGGACTAACGAGGTTCGAGAGCTTAGGAGTGCAGTTAGGTATGGGATGTTTGCGCTAAGCAAACGTTAATGGGTTTAATTGATTGGGATTTGTCAAGAGGATTGATTCCTGTGAGTGTCGAGTGGAAGGTGTGCGTGTGGAGGTAAAGGGTATTTATAGATTTTCTTTTTTTTTGAAAAAAACCCAACAAAAACAGACAACATGCAAGTCAGGCAACTGAAATGCCCAGGACTGATAGGATTTTAAAGAAAACGAGAATGAAAAGGAAAGCATTTGATTTCTAAAGAAGCCTTTCATTGTTATGAATTAGATGAGGTTGCTAAGGAAGCCTATGGTTGCTAAGCAAGGCGTACTTCTAAGGGAAACGTATAGTTCAGACTGAATAAAACTATCTGAAAAGTTAAATGGAGAAAGTAGCATTTCTCTATAGATTAGAACATATACGAATCCTTTAATTTATTAGCATTCCTATTAGATAATCTTTAATCAAAAAAAATTGCCAACGCATTTCTGCGTAAGCATGTATCATTGAAGGGATGAGTAGCTACTAGCTATTGTTATAACTTGACTAACATAAACTAACTATTGATAATATAAGGTGTAAGTAGTTACATGCCATATCTTAGCAGTGAAAGTTTCCAATAGTTACATAATGGTATCATTAAAACACGAATCATGGAACCAATTTCAATTATCATTAATTTTATGTTATATTCATTCATGACACGTCATTGCAAGTTGTTTGATATATTACATGCCATATTTTAGCATTGAAAGTTCCAATGAACCATAGTGGGTCCACGAAAAGCAGGTACCTTTAAACCAATTTCGACTATCATTCATTTTACGTGATATTCATGCATGACACATCATTCCAAGTTGTTTTATATATTATATGCCAAATCTGAGCTTTGAAATTTTTTCCTGAATCGTACTGGTTCCATGAAACCACATGCCATTGAACCTATGTCGACTGTCATTAATTTTACGTTAATATTCAATCATGACATGTTATTTCAAGCTCTTTGATATAATACAGGCCATATATTGCATTGAAACTTTCCAGTGAACCATAATTGTACCACTAAACCACATACCCTTGAACCAGTTCTGACTGATATTGACCATCAAGGAAAACGATCACATGTCTTCACTTAATTCACAAGCCTTTTCTCTGCTTTAGCTATAGAATCTTAAAGGGAGAACAGCATTTGGCAATACACAGGCCATTTATACATGGAAATGTATAATGAAAAACATGGTCTCCTATATTATTTTTGACCTTTTGAACCGGAAATAGTTCACCGATTTTTTCCACCAACGAACTCAGTCTTCCGATTTCCCTAAGTTATCGAATTGCGAAAACAGAAGTCGAATATTCGGAAGCGTTCGAAAGCTAGTGCACCAACAGACAGACAGACGGACGCACATTGTGAAAACATAAGTACCTATCGGTTGCTTGACATGCCGGGGAATGTGTGTTGAGTGACTACTAACAGAAGGAGTGTCGCGAGGAGAATGTTAGTGGGTTGCATAATTGTGACCAAGAGGAGAGGCATATATGACATGAATAGGTGCATGTTGCCTTGATTAGTTAGTGTCTAGGGTTCGGATGGATACAGTCGAGGAAAGGCGAGGGGTATAGCAGCAGTGACAGACACAGGGCAGAGGTTCGGTAGTGTGTGTGTGTGTGTGTGTGTGTGCGCGTGCACGCACGCACGCATTGAAGAAGGGGTATGGATTGATGGTTTCATGGATGGGGTGATTGAGCGATGCCCGCCTATAGCTGGACTGCAATTGGAGATTATGTGGCTGAGTATACACTCGATAAGTCGCATCCCGTGTTCACCCGGCAATATATTCCTCATGTGTATCGGGAGGCTTACAGAAGGAAACTGGTAGAGTTCTAGCAGGCCGGGATCAAGAAGAACGGGGACGTGAGGATCACATTAGATCTACGTAAAGTGAACTTACACACGAGCCCCATGGACTACCCGACGCCCATAATTTAAGATATCCTGGGGGAGCTGAGGGGGCATAGGTACTACTCAATGCTCGGCCTGAATAACGGGTATTACCAAATACCATTGGCAGAGTCACTGAGAGAGTGCTATGCCTTCCAGTCACCATGGGGCATATATAAACTTACTCGTTTGCCCCAGGGTGGGAGGAATTCCTCCCACCTTTTTCAACAATATATGGTGGCAGCTCTGAAGGGGGTCGTCGGGGAGAACATCCATATGTTCCTGGAAGATATACTGATTTCAACTGAAACGTTCAGGGAGCATGTGAATGTACTATGTTGTGTACTGGGGAGGTTCAGGGAGAGGGGGCTAGTGGTCAATCCGGCTAAATGCCAGTTTTGCACACAAAGCGTGCATTACTTGGGGCATATCATCACAGCGGAGAACCCTTGCCCTGATCAAGGGAATATAAAAGCGATCCAGAAGCTGTCAGAACCCAAGAATGCACACGAAGTTTGCAGCTTTGTTGGTTCGGTAAACTTTTACCGCCCCTTTATACCAGGGCTGTCAGGAATTTTAACTCCTATCACAGAGCTGACGAAGAAAGGGGTGCCGCCTGTAAGGAAGCTTTTGAGTTCATCAAAACGGTCTTGAGCAACGGGCCTCTGTTGGTCGCCCCAACTATAAGCAACATTTCTTCCTGTTAACCGATGCCTCAGCTAATGCAATCGGAGGAGTGTTACAGCAGAAGGTTGGGGAAGACCTGCAACCTACTGCGTCCTTCAGCAAAAAGTTGCAGGGGGGGGGGGGGGGGGGCAACTACTCAGTCATTGAGGAGGCCCTGGCTATCGTCCGAGCTGCCGGCCACTTTCGACATTATTCTTGGCCACCCTATCACGGTGTTGATGGACCACCAGCCTCTAGCGTTTATCCAGCGCAAGCACAATACTAATCAGCGTGTGCTGAGATGGGTGCTGGAGTACGGATTCAATAATCAATACGTGGAGGGCAAAAAGAATGCAGTGGTCGACATGCTATCACGGCAATGCAGCTCGAAAATCGCAGAGCTTTCAGACCCTGTGTCACGTGAGGAACTCCGACAAGCCCAGAGGGAGGATGGGTGGCTTCGGGTTATTGCACAAGCGTTGGGAGCACGTACTGAGGCAAAGGTTTTGGGAGGTCACTATGGGGTAAGGAGCGGATAAAGAGTACGATTTGGGACAGGAATCCATGAGGGACGTATCTGTGTATGCATCCCACAAGAGCAGCAGAAAGCTCTGGTTGCATGGCACCATGATGGACCCCTAGGTGGACACCAGGGAATGAACGCAACACTCCACAAGTTACGCAGGAATTATTTTTGGCCGGGAATGAAAAGTGACATCACACAAAAGGTACTGTTTTGTGAAGCATGTCAACGACCAAAGGTTAATATAACATGCGCCCCTTGGCAGGAAGGGGTGGTCGCAGACTACCCCTTTCAAAAGTTGGCCATTGATGTGGTGGGCCCAGTCCGACGGTCCAGCAGAGAAAACCGATTCATCCTCGTGATCACTGACATTTTTACCCGGTTTGCTGAGGTGGAGGCACTTCCCGACCAGACGGCGGAGTCGGTGGCACGTGCATTCATCCGAAACATCGTTATAAGTGTCGAGACGCACCAGGCAGGCAAGCAATCATGGATTTTGTCAAGCAATTTCGTGCCACTGGAAGTGTTAAAGGCAAGAAAAAAGGCGGGAGCAAAGCTCGTGTTTGAACGGCCGAAGTTGTCGAAAATGTTCGCACAAGTTGGTCGATTCCCCTACAGAAAAATCTGGTCGCCGCCTATCCATTGAAGAAGGGCTGTCGTATACCACGACGTGACGAATTTTGAGAAAGGATTTACACCTATTCCCGTATAAGATCCATGTTTATCAGGAGTTAACAGACACTGGAAGACAGAAGCGACAACAATTTGCGATGGACTTTGGAGCAGAAATGGAAGCCAATCAGGACATTGTGGACAACCTGTGGGTGTCAGATGAGGCCTTCTTCCATCTGTCAGGTGACGTTAATAAACAACGTTTGTTTTTGGGGTTCCTAGCACCCTCATGAGATCAATAAGTCACCTCTTCATCCACGAAAGGTTATGGCTTGGTGCACGATTTCCAAGAGAGGCATCATTGGTCCGTTCTTTTTTTGAGGGCACCGTAACGTCACAGGCTTACCTTAACATGTTGGAAACCTTCTTCATCCCCGAGCTGTGAAGGAGGTGTAAACCGCTTCGACATCAAATGGTTTCAACAGGATGGGGCTAGGCCTCACACCATTAATGAAGTGCAAGACTTTCTCAATCAGAAATTCAGAAATCGTGTCATTTCAAACAAGTTTCCAGCTCGATTCGGGGATGGCTTTCTTTGGCCCCCTACGAGTCCTGACCTAAACCCTTTTATTTTTTATCTCTGGGGGTTCCTTAAAGACAGTGTGTTCACTACAGCACCAAGAACCCTAGACCAGTTGCGACAAAGCATGGTCGACTGCTGCACCCTTGTGGATGCAGAAATCCTGGATAGAGTTATGAACAACTTCACCATTCAGCTGCGAGCAGTTCAAAACGTTCGTGGTGGCCACATTGAGCATATCATCAAGACTTTTCCACGGGAATAAAAACTCCGAACTGCCTAAAATATCATACTGAAATGCTAAGTTTGTAAACATTAACGGGTAAATAAATCATAGTACTGAAATGGTCAGAAATTGACTGAACCACCCTGTATAAGAGAAAGTAGGTATAATATAGATGCACTGCTTTGGCTAGCGACCAAAGATTATTCCGCTATAAAAAAAAATAAAATATATTGTCAATGTACAACTATGAAATCGGGAGCAATGTACAATGTGAAACTGAATTTTTTTTTTTTTTTGGTGGGGGGGGGGGGGGGGGGGAAAATTTTATAAAAAAAAAAAAAAAATTAAAGTCTATTTATCGTACGACAATTGTACATACTTTATATAAGATTTATAGTAAAATAGAGTCGAACTATTGTTCGTTTTTTTTTAAATATTAATACTCCCCCTCCCCTCCCCAACTGAAATGAGGAGTAGCGTCAATAATGTCCTAAGTATAATGATTTATGGTTGATAGACAGTACAGTCATCAAAGGGAAATAATCCATACTTGAATTTTACTCAATGTTTTATCGTTTCAATATTAATTTATTTTTAATAATTTAATATTACATTTAGAGTTATCATTATTGAGATTATTAAATTTAAATAATTATAATTAAAAAAGCTATTAAAACAATACATTAGCATGAAATGTAATATTAAGTATTAAACTCGTGTGGATTATTTCCTTTGGTTGACTGTACATATATATATCTGTATATTTGATCAGTACATATTTTATATTTGCTTCCTATTTTTTAATAGGAAACTTCGGTTACACTTTATACTTTTTGAAAAGGTAAATAGATCGCAGAACGGCAAAAATTATCCGATAAAAACACAGTAGATTTAAGTTCATGGCTTTAAATTAACCAGTCTTTTTTGAATCATTTTCTAACAATGAAATTAATATTCTAATCCTTGAGAACAATAATTAACCAGTCACATATATTTTCTTTCATAAATTATGAAATTCACTTGTTAAAGCTATTGTCGGCGATTTCTTCAGCAGCCAGCCCACTCTACTCCAAGGTGTTGTGATATAGAATGCTCTATCGCGCTATTGGTCAGCATTTCGTTGATAGAGCCATGGCCGCCGCCAAAGAAATAAAGAGTTACGCTCGTTCATTAAAATGAAATTACTATAAATATTTACACATTTCATTAATAAATTTATAAGTTTCATTAAATATACTAAAATAATTTAGAAGGTTATATAAATAATGTAACTGGTGTCTAAATTACTATTAAAGATACTGTGGAACGCTAAAACGAAGTTGTTCGATCTTTTTGTAGACCCTAGAAGTTTGCTGCCTAAAGTGAATTGCGACCTTTAAAGGGTTATTTTTTTCGTTCCACCGTCAAATTTGCGGCTGCGGCCTAAAGTGAATGCGGCCAATATTCGAAAAAATATGGTAATTATGTTTTTATATTAACAAAAAAAAAAGAAAAAAAAAAGGCCTATAAATCATTCTCACCTGTCCAAATAATCATGCACAGATGAATAACCGTTTTGGTTTGCTGTGTGTATTAAAATTCCTGTTGAACTTTTGCCATTCTTATGACGACAAAAACTGCAATTACAAATTTCACGGCAGGGAGGACAAAGCCAATTCTATAAAAAGAAATTGGAGCATATAATTCCATTTAAAAAATTAATGACATAAAAAGGTTTAATCCTTTTCAAGGAATATTAAATGATTATCAGTATATGAACACTTCTCAATTTACATGATAAAACTGCAGTAGAATGCTGACAGATTTTAATAAGATCAATTGCTATATTTTAAACTTACTGGATCCAATAAGGCAGCCTTTACATCTTCTCCATATCGATTTCTTAAACATGGTCCACAAAACTTAAAGTAAAGAAAATACTGATGTTGTACATTCTACTTTGATTTTTTTCTTTTTAATTATGTTTAGACTCCTTAACATTAGCATTAAAATAAGAACCTCTAGTGCAGAATTATGAACATTTTTGCAGCTATAGTGTAAGCCCTTTAATTCTGCACTTGATGGTTCAGAATATTCAATGATATGGAAATTGTAGAAAATAGCCCCATTTTCTAATTAAACCTGAAATTTTTGGATAAGTTACCATTTTACAAATATACCAGTAATATAAAATTATGTTTAAAAGCTAGGCAATTAACGTTCATCTTATTTTGTTTTTAAAGATTAATTACTAAATATACAACTATGACTGCATTGAATTGATCGTTATATTAGTGATATCGTATCAACAACAGAAATAAAAAATTACTGTAATGGTATTCTGTTGAGATGCCTTTTAAAGTTTTTATTTTCACAAGATATAAATTTCCTTTCTATAACTTTTCCACCTTTTAGGTATTAAGGATGTTAACGGTCTGGAGGCCAACCATTTTTTGAAGAAACAAGTAATTTTTGATATAGCTTGGGGAAATTTTGTGAATTCATAAATGATCCTTTTCATCTGAAAATTTTTCTAATAAATCAGAGAGGTACTTGTTTGCTTGTACCATTTATTTCCAGATAATATGTTTCAATATTTTTTGATAAATTTATAAAAACTGTAAATAGTTTTACAGAAATGAAATATGCAGTTTGAGATTTTTCTTTCTGATTTTATATAAGAAGGTTAATGAAAAATGAAAAGAATCAAGTTTTAGGCAGTTTTGTCATGAGACAGAATAGCAAAGAAATATCTAAATAAATTTAAATTCATTTTACTATGAATTAATGTCAAATTGTAATTTGAGCTCTCTAACATACAACATGTCATTTGATCTATACATGTGCATAACCGACGTGATTTACTCCCTATTATTGCTAACAGCGTTTAGTTCAATTTTCCTTTGTTCTCGTTACTGCAAAAGTGACATTGCAGTAACGGAGAAAGGGAGGGGCGGGAATCATAAGGGTTACTGAAAATAATATTTTTATTTCCCTTTAAAAATAAAAAAATAAAAATAAGACATCAAGAGCAGCAGTACTTTCTGCTTTGTTTTGAAAGTTTTTATTCCTGTCCTGGAATGCAACATTGTGTTATGGATGTTTCAAAGCTGCATATCTCCTGTCTGGAACACTGATTTAATTTTTAAGTTCATATATTTTTCTTATACTTTCTTTTTAATTTCTGCAAGATCTGATTTTTGTTGGCTTTGTCATTTTTCTTAAATCATCTTATTTAATCATCCTAGAAATATGCCCTCCTACTGGACGGTCTCCAATAAAGTATCACAAGCTAACAACTCAATATCAGGTACGATGTAGATAACAGCTTGGCGTTGGGTTATTGCTGTAAGTTTCTCAGGAAGAAACGCTTTATTAAAAATTGATTTTAAGCACTTGGTTTAAAAAATAAATGCTTTAAAAATAAGCACTCTAAGGTTTAAAAGCACTGCATGAACTCTGCACTTAAATGAATATACCGTATTTACCCGATCTTAGACGACCCCTACAAAATTTGCAAGAGTTGAGAGTGCATTAATACACACTGCTTCAACAATGGAGTCGTTGTATAGCTATACGTGCTCAAAATTTTTTCATTTTCTTGGTTTATTTTGAAAGAAACAAAATTTAGCATTATCAGCATCAAATAGTAGCTTTATATCAGTAGTATTTAAAACAGTTCAAAGTAAGAAAAACTGATTTAATACTATTAATAACAGTTTCTTCTGATAACAAAATAATTTTAGATTTCATCAATAGGATTTTTCTTCCCACGTGATGTCATCCATCTTCTGTGCCATTTAATGCATTTGAAATGCAGTACTTTTAAATACCCTAATGAAGCTCTCTTTAGAAATAACATCCCATGCAGATTGATCCATGTCCCCAACAGACAGAAGTTTTGTTTTTTTTCCTGTAGGTTAAGACTGATTACTTGCTATCAACTAAAGTCTGTCTCACTATATGAAAAAAGCAGCAAGGCAGTATGGGAAAGCTACGTTACTAATTGTCATCTCATTCAGATCAATACGCAGTCAATAAAAACAAACTGAAACCATAGGGGCTAAAATGAAACTGAAACAGCGCTTTTTTTTTCTCTGCACGTACGCAGTCAGAAACTACTTTACAGTGCCCTTTTTTGATGACGTGCCCTTTTTAGCTCTTAGCACCCTGTCTAGAATGAACCCTGAAAACCTAGTCTTATACAGGGTGATTCAGTCAATTTCTGGCCATTTCAGTACTATGATTTATTGACCCATTAATGTTTACAAACTTAGCATTTCAGTATGATATTTTAGGCAGTTCGGAGTTTTTATTCCCGTGGAAAAGTCGTGATGATATGCTCGATGTGGCCACCACGAACGTTTTGAGCTGCTCGCAACCGAATGGTGAAGTTGTTCATAACCCTATCCAGGATTTCTGCATCCACAAGGGTGCAGCAGTCGATGATGCTTTGTCACAGTTTGTCTAGGGTTCTTGGTGCTGTAGTGAACACAATGTCTTTAAGGAATCCCCGGAGATAAAAAATAAAAGGGTTTACGCCAGGACTCGTAGGGGGCCAAAGAAAGCCACCCCCAAATAGATCTGGAAACCTGTTTGAAATGACATGATTTACGAATTTCTGATTGAGAAAGTCTACCATTTCATTAATGGTGTGAGGCCTAGCCCCATCCTGTTGAAACCATTGATGTCGAAGCGGTATACGCCTCCTTCACAGCTCGGGGATGAAGAAGGTTTCCAACATGTTAAGGTAAGCCTGTGACGTTACGATGCCCTCAAAAAAGAACGGACCAATGATGCCTCTCTTGGAAATCGCGCACCAAGCCATAACCTTTCATGGATGAAGAGGTGACTTATCGATCTCATGAGGTTGCTGGGAACCCCAAAAACGAACGTTGTGTTTATTAACGCCACCTGACAGATGGAAGAAGGCCTCATCTGACACCCACAGGTTGTCCACAATGTCCTGATTGGCTTCCATTTCTGCTCCAAACTCCATCGCAAATTGTTGTCGCTTCTGTCTTCCAGTGTCTGTTAACTCCTGATAAACATGGATCTTATATGGGAACAGGTATAAATCCTTTCTCAAAATTCTCCACGTCGTGGTATACGACAGCCCTTCTTCAATGGATAGGCGGCGAACAGATTTTTCTGTAGGGGAATCGACCAACCTTGTGCGAACATTTTCGACAACTTCGGCCGTTCAAACACGAGCTTTGCTCCCGCCTTTTTTCTGGCCTTTAACACTTCCAGTGGCACGAAATTGCTTGACAAAATCCATGATTGCTTGCCTGCCTGGTGCGTCTCGACACTTGTACTCCTTCCGGAATTTTCTTTGCACGGTTGCAGGCGATTTTGTCTCGAAATACCATTGGACAACCTTGCATTTCTGCTCTGTTGATAAAGCGGGTGCCATTTTTCAACAATACGATTTTCATGCAGCGGCGTTGCAACAATACAAACTCCAACTATTTAGAAATTCGATATGGCGCTCATATTCTTTCAATCGTTTATCCCTAATGCACCAGTCATTCGAGTGAAATGGTCAGAAATTGACTGAATAACCCGGTATTCAGATAAATATGGTACTTATTTTCTTAAATAAAGCATTATTTAGTCTTAATTAAGCGTCACATTTACAATCTCCTATCATGGAAGAAGTAGAATGGGAAGTAAAGCTCTCAAGAGATTCAATGCTAAAAATAATTCATTACCAATATTATCATCAAACTGTTTCAACGGTCGGGTTGAAACTACGCTGTTCTATTAACCTGTTCTAAATGCTGATAGACCCCACTACAACTGAACAATAATTTACACTAGGTTTTTTTGTTTGAGTTGACACTGTCATTTTTATTTACCCAGATCAGTTATGCTGTTGTTCACTGTAGAATTGGAAATTGCAATTTGTGTGGTAATTTGCTTTGCGAGAGATCTAAGGCATCAGTCATCAATCCATTTTGTCGGTGTTGCTGCTTACTGAAAAATTTCAAGTGCAAGGGAACGCGTGCAGAGTATCAGCAGAGATGTCGCATGTTAGATCGACAACATCTAGCGGTTACTAGGGGAATTATTATCATTTAAGTAAAATAACGTTAATAGTGAAACCGAAACCATAGTTTCAACCCAATCATTTGGTGTGCTAGTGTACTCATATAATATTTGAAGCCAGAGCTTTGCTTCTCATTCTACTTCTTCCATGCAGCTATGCTCACTACCATGAATGCGAACCTTGGCTATGTTACTATTGCAATTACATAGATTTTTCCAGCTAACATTTTACTTACTTGTCCACGAATACCCCAACAGGAATCTCCTCTGCAAACTGTTTTTGTGTCTTTGGTTTTTTGCCGACATTGGTGACAACTAGTTCCCTATAAGAGAATGAAAAATTAAGATTAAAATTTTAAAAAATTTATCACTACTGATTCAAATGTTAAATAGATCCAAAACATCATTAAATATGGGCATTTTTACTGAATATTTTGCATAAATTGTTTAAAATTACTGAAAATATATAGGAACAAATCCATACTCCAGATTTGAACAAAGGGCCCAAAAACTTGTATGTTTCTTAGTAATATTTTTCAATGTTAATTACTACTCTTCTTATGTTATTTGCTCAAGTTGAATGCTCAACATGCTTAGTTCAGTCAAATCAACATATAATAATGCTGGCAGCACAACTTCTGCTAGAAAAGGTCTACAGAAGTTATCTCACAGCAATCACTATTAAAAGAAAACTGCTGGTTTTATAAATAGTACTTTATACACTCGACTCTCGCTAATCCGGCAATTCCTTGCACAGAGGGGCGCCAGATTAGCGAAAGTGCCAGATTATCGAGTTTGAATTAAATAAATTGATTTGAACAGTATTATAACTTTATATTTATTTAAACTCTGAAATTTAACATTTTTAAGCTGGATACATGTATTTCTGTAATTCTTAACTTTAATTTCTCTAATCAAAACATGTCAAATAATTTTTCCTGCTTCAATGAGGACATACATTTTTGCTTTATCTCGCAGTCGCTTTACAAGCATTACATCAGTACTGCACGTGTCTGATTGTTGAATTATGTAGTGCAGGAAAAGGTTGCCAGCTTCAGCACCTGCAGTGTGAGATATCTTTAGCTCTTCCTCATCTTCATCATTTTCATCTGTGTCTTCCAATACATTATAGATGATTTCTTCTTCATTCAGCCACATATTAACATCCTCTGTTTCAACTTCTTGTCCTCATAAAATTTTCTGGATACTTTTCATTTGCTGAGCAATTTCCCCTGTGACTGTCAGTTCCCGTAAACCATGTCTTCTTTTCCAGTTTGATAACCAATCTTCACTTGCTGCAAACCCTTCATCACCACAGAGTTTCATGTTAAACATAACTGCTTTATCCTTGATTATGGGGCCACTGATAGGTAGAGTCCTTTACTTCTTTGCTGCACAAACCATGTGTAAACAGCTGTATCGAGTTCATTGTTCTCACCCTTCTCAATCTTTCATTGCACCAAGCTGCTATCCATTTGGCTTGCATTACTGACGAAGCTGATTTTCTTTCTTCTTTATGTTGTGAATCGTGGCGTGTCCAATGTTGTACTCTGAAGCAATGGCTTTTTGGGAAAAACCTTGCTTCAACTTCTCCAAAATTTCTATTTTTTGCGACAGCTCCAAAGTTACGTGTTTTCTTTTCAACGACATATTGAGTGAAAATTAATTGAAAGTAAGTTTCAACTTCCACAGCTCTGAAATTGAAACTTTCGATTTCGGGAACTGGGTGCCGGATTACTGAGAGGCCAGACTATTGAGGGCCGGATTAGCGAGAGTCAAGTGTAGTTGCATTTACAAAACAAAGTGTCATCAGAGTTTTGATCAGAGATATTTCAAGCCAGAAATTACAAATGCTTTATATTGTTTAATAATAATTTATAAATGGCATGTGCTGACTACATATTTCTTATAATGAGTCTTAGCGTAGTCAGCAACTGTTATATTCAACAATATTTTGACATAGTATTGTAACAGTTTCCTCAGTCTTCTAGAAAATGAACTTTTGATTTAAGCTTATTTTACGATGGCACAAAACTGCTTGTGTTAATTTATATACAGGGTTAGCAAGAAATAAGTTTCTCCATTTCAGAGGGCTGTAGAATGCGTTCTATTGGTCCAAATGAGATAAAATGTCAAGCGCATCATTTGAATTGCCTGCAGTTCAAATTTTATCTCATTTGGACCAATAGAACGCATTCTACACCCCTCTGAAGCGGGAAACTTATTTCTTGCTAACCCTGTATTAAGTGAGAATGTTATTGTAATTGTTATGCATTTCATTAAGAAGTTCCCAGATTAATTTCTGAATAACATGTTCATGTCTTCAATTCTTCCTTTTCTTAAACTATAGAAAAAAGATATACCAGTGTCTATCCATTTCAATGGTAGAAAATTGGATGCATCATCAAGTTCTATCTCTCTAATATTTTTGCTAAGGACATCATGTAGTACGAAACAACAGCAGTATGGGGTAGCATTCTAAATCACGTTGGATAGTTCATGAAAAAAAAGAAAAAAAGGAATGAGTGGCACATCTGATATTCCTTTAAAAATGGTTCTATTTCAGAAGCAACAAACTGGGTTCTCAGAAAATTGCTCCCTGGACAAATAAATGCCTTAACCCAGCAGTCTGTGAACCACTAATGATTCACGAGAAAACTTCTGTCTGTGGAGAAATCTGAATAGTATTTGCATTTTATGTTTATTAGACTCTTTCATTATATACTGATTTGTCTTCATGTCATTGACAAAGAATCACTGATAGTAGTCTATTTGTTATCCACAGGTTTCAAAATTTTGAGTTTAGTGCTCCATGGCCCAAGTTTCAGATTAGCATTCATTTCAAAATAACGTTCAAAATTCCAATTCCCTTGGACTATGTTAAAACGAGGTTTTATTGTAGATACTTTATCAAACATCCATGAAGTCCCAGCTTAACTTATGTTCATCTTTTAAACACATACCAATATATATTTAAAGTTTCTTTTACCATACAATTCATGCACTTTGTATTTCAGTGTTAACAAGGTATGTCATTAAGTTTATTGTTGATGGGAACAGTAAAATTACCTGTTACACAGAAGTATTGAATTTTAATTATAAATGGTCTTCTAAATGATCTTACCTGTACAGAATCATAAACTTTTTGGCTAACAGCCTCAGCAACTTCTTCAAGAGCTTTTTCAGTTATATCACTTGGCAGTAATATTTTCCTCACAGAATCACGGTTTTTAATAGACCTTCTGGTGTAATGCTGCAATTCATCATTAACATCATCATCTCTATTAGCCTAAAAAAAATGGAGATATAGAGATATAAATATTATTTAAAAACAATATTAAATAAATAACTTAACATTAAAATATAAAGTTGTATTTTCTAGCTACCCCCTGCTTTACAAAAGTTCACTCATGAGGAGAATCGATTGCTTTGCAATTTTATCAATCATTTACGAAGATTCCTTGAATCCAATTCTATCTGAATTACAAGGGTCATTCAAAAATGATTGTCACTTCTACCACCATAACTCCCAAAAAATAACAGTGTAAAATGCATGCCCTGTGTAAGTATGTGCTGATGGGGTATATGCTGTTTAATGCCATGAGATGACACTGCTGCTTTCTGATAAAACGACAGATGATAACAAGTGAATGAAAAAATACTTTTTCAAAAACAATGCTTTTAAAGGTTTTTTCCCCCCGGTTTTACAAGAGTTTTTTTTCATATGACGCATCTCTTGAGCGAGCAAACAAACCAAGTCTCTTTCATATTAACCCTCTCCCCCTCCACTTTGGATTTTTTGATTTTTTTTTTTTTTTTAGATTCATGCATTTTCACTGACTTTACGTATGTGTACAAAATTTCAGCAAGATCAAACTAGTGGAAGGGGTTGAAATATTGATTACAAGATTTCATACAACAAACATGACCCAAACAGTGAAAGTTATATAAGCATTATAAAGAAAAAAAAACAAAAATGAGATAAATAACCTGGGGAACCAAAAAAAATAACTGTGGGGAGGGGGGGGGCAAGGCTTGAGCGGCTATTGGGTGTGTCGGCAAATGGCGGATAGCCGGTAATCCTATGTTGTTAAACTCATGACATCCTCGAATAACCAATAAGGGGACGCAGACCAACTCCCGAACCCAAGGTGTCATGCGACCCGTGCCGATAGGTGGATGGCACTTCGGTTAAAGTGTCTCTCATGGAGCCTCCTGTCTACCTGGCGACATTCAGGAGTATTTTGCCTTATCCCGGCACGCAGGCACTCCCGGGATGGACCGTCAATTCTGCGTTCCTACTACCGTTTATGGAAAGGAAGAATTTTACCTTACCTGAGGACCCTTCGGGGAATCAGGACATTACAGGTGTCACCACTGAGGTTGTAATGACCTCAGTCGAATCATCTGAAACTAATAAGTTTGCCACTCCCAAACCTGAGGCACCACCTGCTGTAGAGCCGAAGATCTCGGGTGAGGGCAGTGGCAAACCTCTATCCAAATCACTTTCTGGGGCGGCTAAATGCCGTAAATCCAGAAAGAAAATGTTGGAGGGCACTAAGGCCACAACGCCTAAGGTCGGCCATCAGCCATCTGATAGGGAGGTGCATATCCCGACCAAAAGACCTCAGCCAGTGGGTAACACTCCATCAGATGGTAAGAAGCTTTCTTCCAATGTCTTGAACTTAAATCTTAAAATAATAGAAACTAGAGATTAACTATAAGCTGTGGATAAATAGCATGATGTAAAGGAAGAGACTTGTCCACAATACAAAGTGTTACAATGAATGCACATATATGTATTTCAGTCCCCCTGTGACAGTCTTTCAGTGTAATACAGCAGAGGAAACCAAGCAGTAGTCTTATACAGGGTATTCAATTTATCTGAAGACATTGAAATATCTCGAGTACCACACATCGGATCAAAAAAAGTGTGGAATGAAAGATGTTCGCCTCGAAGAAGGACATCTAATGATACCAAATTTGACCCCCCCACCCCATGGAGGTGGGGGAGGGAGGAGTTAAAAAATTTAAATGGGAACCCCCATTTTTTATTGCAGATTCTGATTCTCCAGAAAAAATTACCCCAATTTGACCTACGATTCGAGTCATTTCGGTCACAGATGGCGCTGTAATCGACATAAATCAAAATGGGTAAAAAATCGTTGATAAATGGCGATATCTCAAGAAATAGGTATCAGATCAGCAAAATAAAATTAAATGTTTTTGACATTCTTACAAATGCTACTTAATGACACCATAATTGTCCACCCATCCCCACTCCCGAGGGGTGGGGAAGCGAATTATGTCAAAATTTCCAATGGGAAACAAATTTTTTATAGGAAATCTTGGTTATACCATCGCAGTGTTCTCCCCAGAAAATTTTATCAGGTGGGTGGTAAGATAAAATAACCAGGCGGAGAAAAATTAAAAACAAATGAAATATTATGCAATGTTGTGCAGTTTTTCGTGTATTCAGCCGGGCGGTCACCAAAATCAGCCGGGCGGCGCGCCCGTTCAAAAGGGCCTGGGGAGAACCCTGCATTGATTTGACTTCATTATTCATGTAAATTATTTCGCAGATGGCGCTACCATCGAAAGAATACGGAGAAGTTCATTTATTCGTTTATTGTTAAGCAGAAATACATTACCCAGGAAGAACGATGTGGGCGTAGTTTTCTGTTCGCTTTGGGGTGCTTGTTTTATTCGAGTCCCCTTGCCTCTCACAATCTGGGGTGCTGGTTATAGGTGTGTCCCCTTGCGTTTCATTGTTCAATTACTTACAGTAAATGTTCGAAGTTTTGACCACCAACTTCAATACACTTATTTATCCTTTTTTCAAATGATTGCACACAGGACAAGATCTGGGGGAATTTCAGAGCAAGCGTTTCTAATATGCTTAGTTTCTAATACTATCGTTTATTGATATAAATTCCCACAAAATATTGATAACAATACATTACATGTGCACAGTATTGAAAATAGTGATGAATAAGATGTTTGAAAACAATACTGTATTTCTTAAAAAAATTTCTTCGAATAGAAACATGATCTTCAAATCGTTTTGTTTATAGGCCTATGCTAAAATAATTCATGTCTTACTAACAAGAGCGGTTGTTTTTAATTTGCTGATTTTTACAGATTCGATTTGCCACTTATCTAAGGTGCAACTTCCAAATAAAATTTCGTTATAGTGAAATTATAATGTTGTGGGGACCAAAAATTTGCTTCGGTACAATGAAAACTTCGTTATAAAGATTTCGTTATAGCAGGATCGTAATAACATTAAATGAATAGGATTTTTGCCGGGACCGCAGAAAAACTTCGTTATAGTTAAAACTTCGTTACAATGGAATTCGTTATAATGGGATTTGACTGTATGTATGGCTTATAAAATTACCAAAAGATAAATGATCCGAATAATTTTAAGCTTCCTAGAAATAATTCAAGAATATCCCCAGCTGAGAATGGCAATTAAGTAAGATTATAGTGTAAATATGATTTTTTTTTTCCCTCATCGACTTCAATTTTGTTAGGGCCATTGGCGAAAATGGAGATCAGAAGCATGATCCCTGCTGATAGGATTAAACCGAAAAAAATAGACAATCTTACTACAGTATTTTTTCGAATATAGGCTGCGGCTCTAAACCCAAAAAATTCGAAAATTTTAGGAGTACGGCCTAAAAAAAAAATTTTTTTGGAAATAACGAATTATTATCGGTAATTGTGTACATTTCAGAAAGATCGAAATATTTCGTTTTAGCGTCCCATAGTATTTTAAATAGTAATTTAGCTAGTAATTTTATTATTTATATAGCCATATTCATTATTTTTATATATTTAATGAAACTTTTATATATTTATTAATTAAATGTGTAAATAACTAAAGTAATCTCATTTTAATGAACAAGCGCATTAACGCACAGCGGCCATGATTCTATTAACGCACTCACTGCTAGGTGCTGTCCAATAGTGATAGAGAGCAATCTATGACTTCATTAACATCTTCAACTAATCGTAACAGCTAAGTACAGTGAAGTCAGGGCTAGCAAATCGCCGACATTAACTTTTTAACACTTGATTTTCTTAATAATTTATGAATGAAAAATTATGTGACTGGTTAATTATTGTTCCGAGATGTTAGAATATTAATTTCAATGCTAGAAAAAGATTGAACAAAGACTCGTTAATTTAAAACCATCAATTCAAAGGCCATCGCATTTTTATCTACAGCAGGAAAGTCGGATAATTTTTATTTTGCGATTTACTCTTTCAAAAAGTGTAACAAAATTTTCTTATAAAAAAGATAAGCAAATTTAAAAGAAAATAGGTAAGATATATGAATGTATTTATCTACAGCGAAAGCGGCAGTTACGTTCGGAAGGAGGGTTGAAAAAAGAAATTAATTCGACTTTATTTATCGTATTTATAGTGAAATCATTTTCATGGTAGGGTACCTCATTTTGTCAAAATCACTTTTCGTCACATGCAGTTTGACTCAGGATCGTTTTGTTGATAGATTTACTTCGTGACTCGACGCACTTATTTATTTATTTATTTTTTTTACACAATTATTCTTAACGCTTTTTTTTAATTTAAAGTTCATCTTTAAAAAAAAAAAAAAAATAAAAATTGTGGAGTTTTCTTGCAATTAATGCGGCAGTTCGTCCACACTCTTATGAATTCATCATAATAACGTGGATTTTAAAACTATCTAGAATACTGTAAGTAAAGAAATAAACCCATTTAATATTTCTTAAAATTTCACTGCTAAACATAACTAATTTCTGAAATTATGTAAGAGTGATTTTGTAATCTCCAACTTACCACTACCATCTCCAGTCATTACAGCATCAAATGTTCTCAGAGCTTGAGAAGGCATTTTTCATATCTTCTACAAGGCATTCAGCATTTACACAAAAACCTCTTTCTACAGCAGGGCTATACTGAATAAGGAGGTAGAGTGCATAGTGTCCACAAGCACTTTCCTATGAGAGGAAGATGCGCATGCACATTACGCACTGGAGTATGCCAGCGCATGCGCATTTCACAGACACACATGCGCACTCCATGCCTCCACGACAGATATTTGTGTCCAGCCACATGGCACATGATCAGGGCTATACTGAATAAGAAAAAGCTTGAGCGAAAAAGATAAAGTTCCTTATTTACTTTAGTCCATTTTTGTTAGATAATTTTATGGTTAAAGCATGTGCTAAATAATAAGAGAAATCAACAGCATATAATTTAACATTGTGAATAATCGAACAGCTCCAAAAGTGTTTGGTTTCGATTTTAGACATTTTGTTGAACATCTAGAAAAATACTTTATGAATTACCCTGAAACTTCAGGGGTGTAAAGAGACTGTTACATTTCATATATTTCAGCGAAAGTTTTGACCCCAAGTCAAATAGGGGGCCAGCAACAAATTGAACAAAAAAAATAACGTTTGGGATCGCCCTGGAAAAAAATAATGCTTGAAATGCGTTGTAGCTGTAGCATGTGATTATGAGGCTTCTTTTACTTATCTGTGTTCTTTGGAATGAGAATAGCTAGCATATTCATGGGGATATAAAGGTTCCTTTTGGACAAAATCACTTTCTTGGACACAAAATGGCTTCCATTTTGGTGTCCACTCTACCCCCTTATTCAGTATAGCCCTGTTCTACAGTTGTCTGTCCAAGTGATAATATGACCACTGTCATGACAGTTACTAGATTCTGATCTACAATTTTCCAGAAAATGTTTCTCCAAAAATGGTCAATTTGCATATTCCATCTAGAATATCCTTACAGCTCATTTCACAGAAATGGGTCACACAATTCTCTAAATCCTTATCTGCTTGGTTTGCAAGCTCTCCACTAATCCAGTGTTCTTCATGTGCATGCAGCAAATTAGAGCTTTTATTTATTTATTTATTTATTTATTTATTTATTTATTTATTTATTTATTTATTTATTTATTT
>JAHWFO010001864.1:1405161-1419162 GCA_023313115.1 Rhysida immarginata | reverse complement strand
TTTATTTATTTATTTATTTATTTATTTATTTATTTATTTATTTATTTTTTTTTTTTATTTAGGGTTTTGTTAGCCAGCTCCCAAGTAAGATGACCTGCACCTGTGTGCTCCACTAACTCAATTTTTCCCTTTAGATTCCTTCCTCTTTCTTTCCCCTCTCATTTCGTGTCCCTCGTAGTCAACCCTGCCATTCTCTTTATCTAGTTTAGTCTTTTTGGGTTAAGTTTTTCTTTCTTTTGTTAATTTTTTATACTTTGGCTCTTCTGTTTTGTTTTTTATTATTTTGTAACAGATGTAAAATTCGATTTCTTACCAGTCTCAACCACTATCCAAGACTGCTTCTTATTTCTTCTGCTCGGTAACGTCTTTCCTCACAGGTCGAGTGCCGTCGTTTGCGTTCCTCGTCGAACTGCCTATGTCAAACTGATGTTTATTTAGTGATTCTGTTTCTGCTTTGCGGTCGCCAGCCAGTTTTGGTCCCTCACTCCTACTTCGGTTGTGTAAAGCTTTTACTAAACTGAACATTCTGCACAGATTTCTATTATGTATTTCCTTTGTCTGTTTAATATAATACGAATTTTATCTGATTTTGTTATCTTTTGACTAAAATTAGAAAGTCGTTCAGGGCTCTCAATTTCTTTATTTCTTTTCAGTGCGTTTTCTTACATCTTTCGAGAGAAGTTTTTTCTCCCTTGAGATGTCTTCAATTTGGAAGTTTTTTATTCTACTTTAATTCCAAGCAGTATGCCTCTGCCTCAGCATGATGCATAATTCATTTCAGCTGACTATCTGTCACCTTACACAACAATCGATTCTATTCAGTCTGCTTCAGCGAATTTGTTTATTCCTTATTAAGCTTGTAAATAATCCGATTACTGTTAGTCGGTTTACTTTCTTTTTGGTGTGATTTTCTCTCTATCATACAGCACTTTAATCAACTGTAATAAAACTTCAATTTTTGCTTGGATCCTCCCATAGACTTTATTGCTCGAAACATTAAAGTTATTTCACCATTAATTGGGTCATCAGGAGGGGGTCCCTTATTTAACTGATTATTCTGCAACGTTTTGCTGTGATTAAATGATTACTTTCAATTCCTCGTTGCCATTTTTTGGATAGTGTCGTTAACCCTTCGAGACCTGACCTCGCTTCCCCTTTCTGAGTCTCCCGATTGTGGCACGCTTCATGTCACACGAGGCTCCCACATAAAAGTGTTTATAAGGCTTGTAATGTGGAAAAAAAATCTGAATTTTTTCTGTACAAAATTTTATATTGCCTTTAGTGATACCTATCAAAGCTTTTCCATAAAAATATTTTGAAAGTGTTACCAAATTTCATGGACACACTGTAGTATTACAATGTTGGCTCAGAATATTAGAATAAGGAGAAAATCAATTCACTTAAAAGGTAAATTCCACACGCAAAACAACTGTTTAAAATGAAAGATGCAATAACCATGTAGCCTATATAAAAATTTTCAATTTGAACTCAAAATTAATAAAATATACGAAAAAACTTGCAATGAACACTGGCACCATGTTTCGACAGAGAAGGAATTTCGAAATAGTGATGTCACAAATTGCAACACCTGATTTTAGCTATAGAGCATCGCCTTTAGGATATGGATTTTGTAACTGTAGCCATTTTTATAACAGTAACACATACGAACCCTGATATACATATCCTATACGAATTTAATCATTATTTACTTCAACGTACGAATATTACATGTATTAATTTTTTGTAGCCTCAATACCTTTTAGTTTTCACTTTTAAAATAAGAATTATATTTCATGCTATCTATTATGCTAATAAATATTTTAATGGACCTAATCTGATAATTTTCGTGTTCTCACTTAACGTGACAACGAGATTCCCCTCAAGTAGTAAGCTGCCTCTAATGTTTGCATTCAATCTAGATATTCATTCTTTCAAATGATGAAATAACTTATCAAACAATGCAATGCTCATCCGCGTTTATTTGAAAAACTTCTCTGGGTTTTGGTACATGGCAACGACAATAGCCACCTCTTCCAACTCAATTTTCAACCCCCCCCCTCCCCCCATTCAATTTCCCATCTGGATGTCTATTACCAGTGGGTGTGTTGGAGGCAGGAAAATCTGAACACGACACCAAAAATGTGGTGGCCCAACTGGTGGTATCATGTGAAAGAGACCTAAGACAGTGAAGCTGCTCTCTGTTACCACACTTTCAATATATTTCATAATATCTCTATATTAAAAATTTAAATAAAAATTGTAGCTCAGACAACAATTGTCAGGCGAATTTTCAGTTCCTGTGCTTCAAACTGGCGCCAACAATGCTTAAAAGTGTAACAACAATGCAAAACTGTAACAAGTGTAACAACAAAAAAAGTGTTTCCGTAACGCTTTTTGATGTTATGTTTTGCATCACATGTTTTGCATCAAATGCCTTAAAACATTATCATGGTAAAAAAAAAAAAAAACAATGTCGAATTTTTCGATGGAGTTTACCTTTAACTAATTTAATTTTAGGCCTTCATATATGAAGTAGAAAGTTTTCTTTTATTCATCTAAATAGTAATTAAATGCAAGATGTTAACTTGCAGAGTAAGGTATTTTACATCAGTGAGAGAAGTGTTAGCTCGAGTCCCCCTCCCCCTGAAATAACCCGGAAAAAATGGGTTTCTCTATTATACCTCGGCCCCCATTTCTCCCGCCTCTCCAGTTTCCTCTCTTCCCTTGGCCTCGAAGTTTCTTTCCGTTCCCCTACCCCTTTTCTTCGTACCTTGCGCCCGGCGCCCGTCTACCCTAACTGCATCTGACGATTTCTCCCGATCTGGAGTATATCACCAGAACTGTGCTTTCTGCGATAAGTTTTACATATGCTTATCGACCCGTAACTTCAACGTACGTTTCAAGGAGCACGTCAACTCCTACGAGAAACAAGACTGCAATCAAAGTCATTAACACTGAATAGCTTCTCCTTTTGCTCTGATATAGCTTTTAACCTGGCCAGGATAATGTTGACAAATGCAGAACATTGCTCTGTAGATACAGTCAGTTTTGTGTTGATACTTGGAGTTCCGATTCATAATTCTTTCTTCATAACTTTCCACAAAGTTTCAATCCCAATCACATCCAGGGTATTGGCCAGCAAGGAAGGACATGAATTTGCTTTTCACCGAAATATTCCTTGATGCTCTTCAAAGTGTACCATCCCTTTGGAAAATGAAATCGTCACAAAAAATTTCATGAAATGTAGCATGAAATGTTCTAGTATCTCTTGGTAAATTTCTTAACTCCAGCTCAGGTTCACATTCGCCGAATATATTTCAGATACTTCTGAAGTAATTCAGTCTCAAAATCTTCATATTCATAAGCTGCCGGTCATCTTGAGCCATTGTGGAAGGTTTACGTCTCCATTTCCTTCGGTTATTTGCAAATTGTCCGATTTCATGGTGCTGTTTCAGTACCCTTGAAACCGTTGCTTGGGAGCATCTGGCATGTTCAGCAATTTTTTTCTGGCTTTGTCATGTTTTTGACAGGGCAATGATTACTTCTTTAGTAATGGCAGAAATATCAGCTTTTCACATCACACTGCTACCTCTATTAACACACACATTCAATCTGGTATATCAATTCATTTATGTTCATTTTCATTTCTAATGCTGTGATACAATTAAGGAAACATTCTAATTTATTGAACCCATGTAAATTCGAATTCTAATTACAGTCGAACCTCAATACCTCGAATTTCACTTGAGCAGAAAAAACTTAGAGATATAGAGGTTTTGCTATATGGAGGGTTTCTTTTAAATCAAGATTTTTAGTTTAATAAAGGTATTGTGAGAGTATAGAGAACAATAAGAGATAAAATGATACGTGTATAGAGTTACGCCATGTACAAGTGGCGTCACTAAGATCAGAAACACACAACTGCGCATATTCAAACATCTAAATTTGCCAAGAAATTCAAAAAAATTTTTCGTGATTTTTGTTCGTAGCACACGAGAATCGTCTAATTTTAACAGAAGTGACGTCAAATTTGTCTTTATAAGAAAATTTCTCATAATGATAAAAAATCTTAACTCTCTAATGTATGTAAATGCTATGATAAGGTAAATTCGACATAGCGAGATTTTCCAAGAAAAAGTTATGATATAACAAGGAAAAATTGCATTGAATTAATATTGAAAATGCAGGGAAATAATATTTTTTTGAAATAACGAGGTGATTTCAGAATTTGTTTTCTCCAGCCATAAAAATTTTAATAAATGTTTAATTTTTACTTTGAAGCTCATATGTCAAGAATTAACATTATTAAATCAAAGTTGACCCCATTCCCTTATTTAAGGATTTACCAAGTCTCTGTGCGAAACAATCTAAAAAAAAATAAATAAATTGATAAAAAGACTTCTGCAGCAAAAACTAATTTAAAATCTTTATCTTACTAATATAATTACATATGCATGTATTGTTTTGTTTATGTACATATTAAATGAACACAGTCTTTACATTAATGCAGCTTGTTATAGTTTTGAACCAGTATTAGTCGAGTTTTTTCATATTCGAGATAGTCTTGTTCCAGTTAACTCTGAAAATCTTCTACTGTACTTGCATGTTTGTAATTTTCTAATTTGTCCAAGTTGTACAGAGCTCGACAAATCCTATATTTTGGTAGCCAATTGCTACCAGAAATTCCATTTTGGCTATAACTTTCAAACAGTTGGTAGCCACTTGTCTACTGGGCAATGAGGCAGCTGACTGGAAGGTATAATTCATTACTCTATATACAAAGGCAGGCGTGGCCTTCCTTCCCGTTTGTTATTTACGTATTTAGTGTGTTCATGATTACTCTGTCGGCACATATTGCTATGCTGGATTTTCGTTCCTCGTTGGTGAAACATGTGCATGTGCAAAGTGTACGATGCATTTTAAAAAAAAAAAAAAAAGTAGATCAAAGACCTCAAAAAAAAATGATAAACTTTAAAAAATGAATTGCATAAGACTCCATATTACATATTGTTCTCCCCAGAAAATTTTATCAGGTGGGTGGAAAGATAAAATAATCGGGAATATAAAAATTAAAAACATAAAATATTATGCAATGTTGTGCTGTTTTTCGTATTCAGCCGAGAGGTCACCAAAATCAGCCGGGCGGCACGCCCGTTCAAAAGGGCCTGGGGAGAACCCTGCATATTACTGTATAATATTTACAAGGCATATTGAGACATGGCTGAAATTTCCCCGCCATGCGTTATGTTTTGGTTTATATTTTGTTTATTTTGGGTTGGCTACCATGAAAATGGCAGCCAACTGTCTATTCAGATTTTTGGAATTTGTCCAGCCTTCGTTGTATACCAGATTTCAATCTGGTTTACCAGCCATTTAACAAACTGTTATTTTTAATTATGAAATTTTTTTTGTGAGAACACTGTTCACCAACATTAATGATGAACAATCTTATAGTTTAACAGAATACTTGCATGCAAACTTACTAATGGTTCTTCAAACACTTCAATTTCATCACTGGTCGTCTTTTTTTCATCACAACTCTTATGAAATGGAAACTTCACTAATAAGATCTGAAATTAACAAAAAAGATAAATACTGATGCTAATTCATATTCTATTAAACCTGTTAATATAAAATAATCTTGAATTAAGGTCAATAAATACCCATAAAATTTTTAACCCCATAAATTTGCATTTACTGTTACCTGTTCTTTATTTTGCCAACTAGAAACAGCAGACGAAATTTCTGAAGAATTATCTGGGCATAAACGAGCCCTCGCTCTTGTCCGAGGAATAGATACAGGAGTATCATTATATCTATTGAACAATTTCTTTCTTTTGGCCCTTCTTATGGGTGTATCAATATCTGAACTAGATTTCTGGAACATTTCAATAATAATAAAAAAATTAAAAAAAAACAAGTTAACAAAATCAGAAATTAACTAAAAAGTTAATATTAATCACAATCAAGTAAAAAATATTCAGTAAAATATCTCTTTAAAGAATATAAAAAGAAAGTTCATGTCTTTGTTGCGTACATTTTTTTATTATACCATATTTTCACTTATATTCGCTACCACAGCCAAAGTGGCTGGCATCTAGCTGCTAAAAACACACAACCAAATTGACCGATAGCAGATATTAGAGTTAATGATTAGCAAAACTATAACCTCAAAAATAGGAAAAATCAACAACTAATACTGCTTCATTGTAATGTTCAACTCTAAATCAGATTGCAGCAATGATCTATTCATTCACGTTTCCCAAGAACAAATCCTAAAAAAAAAATGGGAAGTAGCTTTGATGTAAGGAAAACCAGAAACACCAACCATGCACAGTGGCTAAAATTTTCTGATATTGATAACTAGTTTTTGATATTCAAATTATTTATTTTATATATCATATTCCATATAAGTTGGATTTGAAGCCCAGATTTCTATTTGTAAAAACGTTCTAGTAACCCACAACTTGCTAGTCTTGAGAGACAAAAATTGGGTCTTAGCACTCTTGGCCATCGAACCAAGTAAGAATAGTATTATTCAATACAATTGAAACATTTATAATTCCATTCAAATAATTAAAATTCCTCCAAAATTATTTACCTTAATTTCCGGCTTATAATATGCACCCTTGTTTTTTCGTGTTTTTAGAAAAATTCCCAGCCCATAATACGCACTTTATGTGCCTAAGATAGCAATTCAGCATCAGGGAATGCTCCCCCATATTTGTTCAAATGCGCAGTGCATTATGAGCATCTGATTTTTAAAGGCTTTAGACTTTTATATATCCCCATATGTAAAAATGCCAAAGGAATACATGCAGCAAGTGGCTTGAAAATTTGTCAGTAGATGGCAGGGCTAGCATGAAAATCAATAAGAGTTCACTCGTTTCGTTTGTGGAAGCACATGACAAGCCACTGGGCGAAAAAGGCTGCCAGAGACGATCAAGTTTCCAACTGAAATAGAAGAATCAGAGGCTTCGGCAGAAGTGGGAAATCATACGTTTTGCAGTGGTGACAATCACTTGGCATCCAGTCTTTGTCAACCGCACTATGACAGCAGAAGCTCTATTGAGGTAAATATGGACTATGGTTTATATTTGTGGCTTGTCAGGTTTGTAAGAGTGAGGCTTGCCATTTTATGTAAACAAAAAAGTTATACTGTGCAGTTGGTAGTAAATTATTATGTGGTATTACTTTTCAGTAAGAAATGACATAGCCGCATATAAAACTGTAACTTCCCATCTGTTTTACATATGAAAAATAATCAGGAAGTGGCTTGCCATTTAAGCCTTTCTTTTTCACTTGATGTCATAGCAGGCATATTCAAATGTGAAACATCACTCTAATGGGAAAACTATTTGCTTTTCAGGCTGAAGAACATATTACAGTTCGTAGAGCCCCTGAAGAATTGGATGTAATTTGAACTTTGTTTTTGAGATATAATTCTGTATTGTTATTTTGTAGGCAACAGAATGATATGCCACACATTTGTATTAATACATTTTTCTGCAAATAAATTAGTTCACAGAAGGTTTTGTTGATTACTATGTATACAGGGTGCATTATGAAAGTAATGCGCATAATTTTATTGTGGCACGACTATCCATCGCAGCGCGCTCGGACTGGTCGAATAATGTGGTGGAGGGTCTGCCCTTCCAAACGCGCCCGGTCTCAGTTCGCTCGAGCAGTAGGAGCGGTAGGACGTGTCTTCACACGAAGTCTGTTTTTCGATTGTGTCACAGCACGATGGAGCGTTCGCTGGAACAGCAGTACGCGATCAAGTTTTGGGTGTGGCTTGGGAAGAATGCAACAGAAACCGATATCAAAGACGTCTTCAAGCTCCACAACGACAATGCCCCCAGCCACATGGCCTTCGTCGTCACCAATTCCTGACCCGGAGCAAGACCCCCATTGTGCCCCAGCCTCCTTACAGCCCTGACTTGGCTCCGTGTGACTTTTTTGTTCCGGGAAAGCACTGAGTTGATGGAGAACATCCAAGCTCATGTTACAAGGTTCCTGAAAAACATTCCAGTCGAGGAATTCCAGGGTGCCTTCCAGGCGTGGCAGAATAGTCTCCGCAAGTATACTGATGCAGGAGGAGACTATTTTGAAGAATTTTAACCATTTGTACCAAGCGGATCAATAAACCTATTTTTCCCAGAAAATGCGCATTACTTTCATAACGTACCCTGTATGTATTGGACAACACAAATTGGCACAATTATTACGCATTCTGCGAGAGTTGAGATTTATAGAATTTTTTTCTGAATACTTCTCTCCTGAAAAATGTGTTATGTGGCTTATCACATTACTGCAATAAGCCCTTCAACTGATGAATGGAAAAAATGTCATTTTTAGTGACGAATTGAAATTTTCACTATTTAATGATGGCCAAGAAAGAGTCATTCGGAAAAGAGACCAAAAGTATCACCCAGCCTGCATTGCTGAATGAGTCAAATTTCCTCCAAGTACTATGGTGCATGGTACTCTTTGCTTTCATGGACTTGGAAGTCTGTGCTTCATCAAGGGAAGTGTCAACAGTGATTATTTACTAAATAATGGCAGATCCTTACTTTATTTATATGCAAATAGTTGCAATAATTAAAAATTTCCAAACTTTTGTTCGTGAGGGTATATTTACACACTTTCTGTAGATTTACCTTGCAATTCCAGGTTCAATTCATTAGGCTTATTCATGACGTCCACAGCAAATGCCAAGTCACGAAGCCATTCTTCATCTTTAACTCCGAAGAAATATTTTTCATCTCCAAAAACAACACTATTTCTTTTTTCAGATTCCAACTCGGTTCAGTACTTTTCCTAAACTTAACCATCAAACATCTGTATGGTAGAGTACATCAACTATTTCCAAATCCATTTCCTCTAGAAACGTGCGAAGCTGTCGGTGATTGAGACCTCTTGATCTTATAATATTAACAACCTGCACCATAGGACCAATAATACCGTATATACTCGTGTATAAGCCGACCCCCTGTTCTTGAACCCAAAAAGTTGAAAAACGTCGCGACCCACGCATAAGCCGAGGCAAAAAAGAACAAAAAAAGATTTGAATCACCCTATATAATCTTTAAAATTACAACGCTTAACAGATACAAAAAAATTATTTGAAGAATTTTATATTCTATAAACCATTTTTCGATCATGGTTTCAATTTTGTTTCGATCATCTTTCATTATGCCTAACACCTTTTTATTTTAGTTATGTATTTTTGATTTTTGGTTGTGGAAATCGATTCCTGATCTTTTTTTGCATATGTAATAATATATTTTAATTATAACCATATTAACTTTCTTTATTAAAACATTCTTGAACTATTTTCAAGTTTGGGGCAAACTTCCGCCTCTAGGCCTATCTCAGTTTGCGTTCAAATTCGAACCAGAGTTTACCTTGACCCCCTTAAATTGTTTTACACATGATTTGAATCACCATATATAATCTTTAAAATTACAACGATTAACAGATACAAAAACATTATTTGAAGAATTTTATATTTTATAAACCATTTTTCGATCATGGTTTCAATTTTGTTTCGATAATTTTTCAGTAGGCCTATCGCATTTTTATTTTAGTTATGTATTTTTGATTTGATTTTTGGTTGTGGAAATCGATTCCTGATCTTTTTTTGTGTATGTAATAATATATTTTAATTATAACCATATAACTTTATTTAAATAGTAATTTACAATTTAGTTTTCATATTTAAGTGTTTTAAAATGTTTATTAATTCAATATATCCATAATTAATATGTTGATTAATTAATAATTCTTGGACGATTTTCCAGACGCACTTGGCAAGACCACGATAGTAGGCTATCGATGTTCAAAAGGCACGCGGCAGTTTGGGGCACACTTCCACAGGGCAAATCACCAGACCCCAGAGCATTTGCTTTTAACAATGGAAAAGTGGATGGAAAATTGAGGAAAAAGACATGAAATACTGCACTGTATATTGTTTATAATTTAACAATGTGCTGTTAAAGTCTATTAAATTTCATATGCTAGTGCTTGGCGATAGTATCGATTGTAGCTCATGTATCGATGTTCAAAAAGTTTCGAAATCGAATTTTTTAGTCTTCTTGAATCTTCGATGCTCCATTTTGAATACCGTAACTGTTTAGATTAATGTATTTACAGTATGTATTGCAATGAGAGAACACCTAAAAATGCGCCGGTTTCGTTTGAAGCCCCTCTCCCTCTCATATTTTTTCCAATATGGCCGCCACAGCCTTTTAGAGATTCTCATTATGCTGCAGAGAGAATACTTTTATCTTATCAGAAATTTATTTATGCAGTGTAAGGGTTAATAAATGAAATCTAAACGGATTAATAAATAAAATTACTGCTTAGTTTTTTGTAAACTCCACGTATAAGAGTTTTCATCAACTCTGACCCGCGCATAGGCCGAATGTGGTTTTTAGGGGTCATTTTTTGGAAAAAAAAATTCGGCTTATACGCGAGTATATAGGTAGCTGGGTTAAGATGGCTTCTTAATTTTTCCTCCTGGTATGAGGGCATAATCTCCAGCCAATAGCCAATCTGAATACTGCTTTCTCAAATGGTCTTTGAAAGGTTTATTAACTGAAACATCGAGCAATTGCAGTTGAAATGTCATACCCCCAGGAATTACTACAAGATCTGAATTTAGTGATGTAATTTTTTCTTTAACCTCTGGGGTCAGATAGCCTTTAAAGGCATCAAATGTTAGTAATGCCCATTTTCTGAGAAGAGCACCAGGCCTTTTATTCCAAACAACTGACAACCAGTCCAGCATTAATTCATTCGTCATCCATCCCTTTGCTTGGCATCTTAAAATTATTCCAGTGCTCCCGCTAGCCTACTTTTAGGAGGGCGCAGTGCCCTGCCACGAGTGTATTGCGCCCTGCCGCGAGAGTAGTGCGCCCTGTCACAATAGTGCGTTCGTTCCCAAAAACAGTGCTTTTCCGCGAAAATAGTGCTTATCAATTTGCTCTTGCTCTTCCATGTATCCTTCCACCTGATTTTATAAAACAAAGCACACAGCAAGCCCTGCTTTAGGCTTAGCCCTGCCCCTCGCCCCCCCTTCGCATTGACATGGCATGATGTGCCCTCTTGCTGCAGTTGACACCCTGCCCTCTGCCAATTTTAGTGAGAGCACTGTATTCCTTTTGGAATCAGATCCTTAGGCATTGTCTTTTGTTTTAGAATAATATACAGAGGCAATTTCCTGCCATCAGCTTTTACAGTTAACATTGCTGTTATTCTAAGTTTTTCATTTCCAGTAGTTTTAACAATAACTGATTTTTCACCCTTTTGATTTACAGTACTTTTGCTTGACATATCAAAGAAAACAGGAGTTTCATCTGCATTTACGATTTGACTTAATAAATAATTATGAGTTCTTCTGAGATCAATAACAAATCTTTGATAAGCAATAAGTTTCTCCTCAAAATCTGACGGTAATCTAGTGTTGTTCTGCGTCTAAGTGAAAGATTGTCTTTGCATAAATCTTCGAGACCAGCCAATGCTTGCACAAAATTCTCTCCTTGAAATTTGTAGATGCGAAGCAATTTCTAATGCTTTTAACTGAATAATTTCTCGACTGATTGGAACTCCATTTTTTCGTTGTTCCTGGACAAAATTAGAAACGAAATTTTCAAGCACAGGATATCGACCATGTTTAGGCCCTCTGAAAGATTTTCTTAAGGAAGATGCATATTGTAGTTTTGTCTTCATTGATCTTCATCGACGTACATTTTTTTTAATCAATTCCATATTTCCTGGCAGCCTCTCTATTGCTCGTTTCTTCTGCATAATTAATAACTGTCCGTTTGACATTTGCAGTGTAATTTCGTCTCACTCCTTTATTGAATGTAAAAATTTTTGCAGACGCTTTTATTTCCACATGATCTCCCATAACGTAAAATTTTTTGCGTGATATTACTGTAAAAAGAAGTTCAAATGCCAGCAACTCTGTTTACCAAATAAACACACGTGTAGTAAAGGGGCGGGAAAAATTACATCAAATAAGCAATGCCCGCTAAAATTTATTCCACCAATAGTATATTAGCTTTTATGCCCATGCACTTGTTTCATATCCGAATAGCCCAAACAAAAATGTTACCTGCTCTACCATTGGCTGGTTTCATATCACACAGGGAAAAATGGCTGCCCCTTCGTAGTTTATATTGGGCTTTTAAAAATCGAAATAATTTATAGTATAAAATATTACAAGTGATATTTTTTAATGATTTTTTTTTTAAAATTTAAGTCAAGATTTTAGTAAAAAAAACAAAAAAAAAAAAAACAGCAGTGTTGCATCTAGGCTGGAACAGAAGGGCGCGGCATCCTGCCCTTTCTGAGCGCACCCTGGCCTTTTCCGTTGGATATATTTAAACTAACCATTATAATGTGCGCTTATGTGTCTGACATGCCTACTTTCTGACCAAATGTGCCCTAATTATTGTTCATTTCCTTGCCCTGCCATTTTGCTAGATGCAACCCTGAACAGTAGTGTGAATTTTTAATTATTTGTTAATTCTTGATTTATTTCGCGATGTTTGGGCAAATATCGGCGATATACAGGTGAGCTGTACTCTCAAGAACCTACCAGCAATTAGTTGTACTCAATAGGGCCTATAACTGGATGCAAATTTCTTCGGTTCCAATTATAGGCTGCACTTCAATTCTGGAGGCATAAAATTTGGAAAAAAAGTGTGGCCTATTTTCGGGCAAATATGGTAAATCAAAAGGTTTAATGCCAGCATACGAGGTCTGTTCAAAAAATACGTAGACTGACGTCATAAAACAAAATATACTTTATTCAGAAGTTACACATCTGGGTCCCCTTCAAAGTACTCTCCTCCCCGACGCACACACTTATCCCAACGGTGTTTCCACTTTTGGAAACAGTCCTGGAACGCTTCTTTTGTGATGTCCTTCAGCGCCTTCGTCGCATTTGCCTTTATGTCGGGAATCATCTCAAATCTCCTTCCTTTCAAAGGTCTTTTGAGTTTGGGAAACAAGAAGAAGTCACAAGGAGCGAGGTCAGGTGAGTAGGGTGGGTGAGCAAGAACAGTGATCAAGTGTTTGGCCAAAAACTCTCCGAGTTCTGAGGGCTGAATGGGCTGGAGCGTTGTCGTGATGAAACAACCAGTCACCTCTCGTCCACATTTCTGGCCTTTTCCACTCGTCCAGTGGCAGTTTTTCAGAGTTTAACACAAAATTTCACAGCAACTCTTTGCTCGTTCAAGTCACTCATTCTAAAAATCCGCCAAACGAAAAAAAACACTTCACAAACAACCGCGTAGCTAATCAACCAATACTGATATTTGCAATCAAAAAACTGCCTTGTAATCAGCGGATCTGTTAGAAGATGGCGACACCAGCGATTTTGATTGGGACCAACAGGGCCCGCGCAATTCAAACAGTCTACGTATTTTTTGAACAGACCTCGTATTATGAATCGGGAATATGATAGCTCCTTACTTATAAATTTCCATTTATATTGTTCCCAATATGAATGTAAATTTGTTACATTATATTTAAAAAATATATTAACTGTAATGGCTCTTACTTTGGGAGTAATGTTTTCAGTCTTCATATAATCTTCAATTTCTTTCATTAACAGCTTATACTGAAAGAAAAAAAATGTTAAATTTTTAGAAACCAGATAAACAGAAATTTTTATAATTTAAAAACATTTCATTATAGTCTTAAATAAATGAATGTAAATGTTTAGTAAATGTGTTAAAATTATTGACTGAAAGAATGGATCCTGTTTATTCATTTCATCCCATTGGAGAGCTTAGGATTTCCAAGTGCTAACCAAATCTGAGCTATTACAAAAGTGTTTTACTGGGATAAGGTTTTTATTTTTGCTTATTTATTGCTATTAAAGAATAGATAGAATTTTCCAAGGCAAAGAAAAAGAATAAAGAAGCATTTGATGAACAATTGATAACCTAGGATTTAGAAATTAAATATTAAAGTAGTATTTAAAAA
>JAHWFO010001864.1:1345938-1375161 GCA_023313115.1 Rhysida immarginata | reverse complement strand
TTTTCCTTTCATTGTTAGTCATGAGATATATATTGTTGGTTCATGCAGTGTGTTTGTGAATTGCGTGCTGATACCATAGTTGATACCTATTGTTGTACCAACTTTGCCTTGCATTGTTGGTCATGAGATATTTCTCATTAATATGCCTTGCCATAACCATGAATATCGATTTTTTATCGATATTTATTATTTTTCCGAAATCTGAGGTAGACAGTGACCTTCCTCATGCTTTAAAGGTCATGTATGCGAAATTTTATCAAGATCGGAATAAAACTGTAGATTTGTATAAAAAACGTACACACAGATCCACAGACCCACCCACAGACAGACCCACAAACGTCCTTCTTTATATATATAGAAAGATTTCCACATTTCTACATACATATTTCTATACTTTCACAGCTGCTTACACATTTATATAGTCATAATTACACAAATTTACACACGTATATACACAAGTTTACACACGGGTATATACCTATTCACAAAGTTTACATACGCCTATACACATATTTAGACAAGTTTACACTCTTGTACACATCTAATTAGAATACTTACACAACTTTACACACATTTATACATATATGTGCACAAATTTACACACGTGTATAGACAATTTACGCATCTGTACAGCTTATTTACATAAGCTTACACAAATATGTACATAAATTTGCACACTTGTATACACGATATATACACACGGGTATACACCTATTCACACAGGTTTACATACAACTATACACCTATTTACACAAGTTTACACTTTTGTACACATCTGTATACCATATTTATACATTAATACACAAATTTACACGCGTGTATACACCAATTTGCACAGGCTTACACTCCTGTTTACACAAATTTACACACGTGTATACAGATATTTACACAAGTTTTATATTTGTATACCGACCTGTATTTGTATTTTATCATCTTTCTAGTCTAAATTCGCCAGCAGAAGATAGAACTCCAAGCTTGTAGGCAGTAAAAAGGATTTTAATGATAAATTTCTAAAATAACGATCGTCATATTCGTAGCGTTGACAGCTCTTGAACGGTAGACAACAATAGGAAGAAAATGACATCTTTAAAAAAATTTTAAACATGAATTTTTTTATAAAGTCATTTATTGATTTAACAATACAATCAACTTATGCAATAAATTCACCATCACCATTGCAAGGGATTATTTTTGTTGTAACCATTACATCGTTCTCATTATAAATCTGCAAGATTCCTTTTACATTCCTTTGGGTAAGCTAAATGGAAACTATCACGTATTGCTGAAGAGGAAGGCTCATATTAGTATCCTTGGCAATCTGAAATTCAGAAAAAAGGATGCGTTTCAGATCAATGATTTACACTCCCTACAATAATGGAAAGGGAAACAGTGACATTTTATTTTAGTTAATATCATATTCGATCTCCGTGCTGAAATTAAGTCAGCCACCCTTCTTACTTTCTTTAAGGCTCCGATACACAGCTTCCGATGTTTAGATCCATTCTTGCTGCGAGACACTAGCCATGTTGTTAGCAGTCGATAATAATGAATGCTGTTCAGCGGAAATGCATTTCAGATCACAAAGAGTAAATAAAAATAACCGTAACAATAATGAATAAGAAAAATGTGTTAGCAAATAAATTTGAAATTATTAAATAAGTATAATTTACGTTAGAAAAAGTGTAACTTACTTAGATTCCTGTTTTCGTTCAATTTTTCTTGAACTGGTAAAATTTAAAGGAGCAAGACGAACAACGTTTATTCGCTTATTCAATTTTGGGTTTTTGAGGGAGCCTGTTCTCGCTCTCAGAGTTGAAGAGATTATCCCTGCTGATAAGTAATCTCTAGATAACTTGTCCCAACCATATTTCATATTAAAAGAGTAGTATTAATAATTTTGTATTAATCTTCTAACTAACACGAACGGCGAAATCGTCCAGTATCGCTATCCGCCATGTTTTCGTAACTTGATTTCGTATCTCTACCGGAAATAATTCCCATTTCCTATGACTTGGCTCGTAAAGCAGTGTATGGCGCTGTTAGATGAGTCGGGGATTCGTAAACACTTAAAGATGGATGGTACAACTTATCTACGAAGTACTGTATTCTTATAATCGAGTCAGAGAGCTATAACCTAATAAAATGAGTCCTATGATCTGGAAATTGCTGTGAGTGTACTTAAAACGCATTTAAATTCCAGAAATTTAATCAAGGCCATCAATGCTTATGCCACGCCAATACTCTCCTACTCTTTTGGAGTCATACAGTGGACACACACACAGATCTTGAGGGACTTGAAAGGAAACAACGTAAACTGCTTACAAAGCACAGAAAGCACCATCCACACGCAGCTATTGAAAGACTCACCCTGCCTCGTTCAGAGGGAGGCAGAGGTCTTATTGACATAACAGATCTACACCAGAAACAGGCTCAGACACTCAGAGAATTCTTTCACTCTAAACAACACACATCACCATTACACAAAGCAGTCTGCATGGCTGATACAAAATACACACCTCTGAATCTGAACAGCATGTACAATACTCATTTCCAAAAAAGTTGGGACAGTGCAACATATAAGAAGAACTCCAACACATTTGTTTGGATTATTGTATTGCCGTTTATTTCAACGCATTACAATACATAAACGATAAATTAGGCATGGGATCACATATCTTATATGCTTAAAAAAAGATACAGGTGGTTTTCCTGTTTGGCACGTGCAACACACTCCCAAAAAAGTTGGGACAGCACGGCGTTTACCACGGTGTGGCGTCACCTCTCCTCTTGATGACACACTGTAATCTTCTGGGCATCGATGACACCAATCTTTCTAACACCGTAACCGGAATTCTGTCCCATTCCTGTTGGATATAGGTTTTCAGCTGTTCAACTGTCCGGGGTCGTCGCTGTCGTAGTTTTCGTTTAATAATACGTCAAACGTTTTCTATAGGTGACAGATCCGGGCTGCAAGGGGGCCAATCCAACATACGAATGCGCTGCCGACCTAGCCATGCAGAAGTTATGCGCGCTGCATGCGGTCTGGCGTTGTCTTGTTGAAATATACACTGACGTCGTCCAAACAGGCGCCTCTTAGATGGCACCATAGCTTGTTCCAGGATCTGTATATACGCTTCAGCATTGACGGTGCCATTGCAGATGTGCAAGTCTCCCATTCCATGGCCACTAATACAGCCCCAGACCATGACAGACGGTGGTTTCTGTACCGAACGCCTGTAGCACGCGGGAGTATCCTTTTCGTCTTTGGTCCGGAGTGTACGGCGTCCATTATTTCCGTAAACAATCGTAAAGGTTGATTCATCGGACCACAATATGTTCTTTCAGCGTGCTTGGGACCAATTGCGATGGGCTCGAGCCCATATCAGACGGCGACGTTGCTGTCGTTTGTTGATGTATGGCTTCCGTTGTGCACAGTATAACTTAAGTTTGCATTTGTGGATGCACCGGCGTACAGTATTCAAACATAATGGCTTCCCGAAGAAATCGCGGGCCCACGTGGCTATATCCGTAATCGCAGCATTCCTATGCGTGACGCAGTGATGTCGGAGGATCCGAAGACCTCGAGCATTCAGAATAGGTTTTCTACCTTGGCCTTTCCGAACTGTGATCTCACCACTATCTCGGTTGTGCTTGATAATATACTGTAATGTACTGTAGATGATGACAGGTTAAATCTTCTGGCTATTGCACGCTGAGAAACGTTGTTTGTGAATTCTTGAATGATTCGAACACGAAGATCTTCGCTTACTGGCTTGCCTGGACCCATCGTTCCGAATAAGTTACCTGAACGACGGATGGCAACTGTTATTTATACGGAATGTAGTACGACGTCATCATTCTAGATTATTCCCGAACAATTCGGAAGGTTCCACTACTAACGGCGCTTTCTACAACGTATATCCCTACTATTTTGGAACGTGTTGCAACACCACCATTCAAAATGAACGTCCCGGCCACGATACAAAATGTTTTGTGCACACAGTATATTTATGTCATTTCATAAACGTATCTGCTATTTTGTATTCGCGAGAAAGTTTTGTTACATCATCCCTTTTTGTTTTTTCTATATATTTTGCACTGTCCCAACTTTTTTGGAAATGAGTATTGTAGAACACCCATAACATTCCTACAACATGCACTAAACTTCAATCATGGCTCGGAAAGCAACTCCACGGTAGACATCCTTCTGACCTCAACCAGCCACACGTCGACAAAAAAGCGTCGAACTTTTGGTTGAGTGAAGGGAGTCTCTTTGGGGAAACTGAAGGAACCATGATTGCCATACAAGACCAGGTTATTAACACTAAAAGTTACAGAAAACATATTATCAAAGATTCGACTGACGGGTCTTGCAGGAAATGCCATATCGCAGAGGAAACCATCCAACACGTCATATCCAGTTGCAAAATACTCACGCAGACAGATTATTTACACAGACATAACCAGATAGCCAACATCATACATCAACATCTAGCTAAGATACACAAGCTAAGGGACATTCACACTCCATACTATAAATATATCCCCGACACTGTCTTAGAGAACACCACACATAAACTATATTTTGACAGAGCTATAATCACTGACAAAACTATCCCTCATACCAGACCAGACATTACACTAGTAGATAAGCAAAACAAAGTGACTTACATAATTGATATCTGCATCCCCAATACACACAATTTACAAAAGACATACACTGACAAAATCACTAAATATACGAATCTTGCACATGAAATAAAACGCCTTTGGGGAGTTAACAGAGTACACATTGTTCCTATCATTCTTTCTGCCCCTAGGGTTATTCCACACTCGCTACACAAAAGCCTGTCAACACTAAATTTAAACCCACACTATACAAAACCTTACAGAAAGCCACAATTCTAAACTCCTGTCACATAGTAAGGAAATTCCTACACTCAAACATCAATACTCCCACGAGTGCATAACTTTCCCTCCCTCGCATTTGAGTCCCTTGGGCTTTGGCCCTCTTTTGGGTCCGCCTCTGGGATTGGCTTCCGGACTTGATCCGAGTTTGGCTTCCCCAAACAATGATAATAATAATAATAATAATAATAATAATAATAATAATAATAATAATAATAATAGGTAACAACAACAGGGAATAACCTACCAAATAAACTGGAAGTCCAAGCCGCTATGTTGCCCCCAACAGGCCAAAGGCTCAAAATGGGGTTATTTAAGATACAAGTAAAAGGAAAGTAACGTAATTAAAAAAAAGGACAATAAAAAAACAGAAAAACACAATTTTATTTATACAGATTAACAGAAATATAATAATAATTACAAAGATAAAAATTCAATAATAATTCAATTCAATTCAATTCAATTCAGTTCATGTACTGTATTCACACAGCTAATTCAAGCCAACACGGAACTACAATATCGAGCAAATAAACTGAGAGTTACAAGATAAACTATAAATACAACCATAATCACAAAGGCAGGATAGTAACATGACAAGGAAAATTAATTAAATAAATCAATGACATCAGAATTCTCATTGTATAGTTTTTGAATTCTGAACATTTTATCCCGACGAAGTTCTTCTCTGAGTTTAATAGGATGCCAAGGCTTCAACGCGGGCTTCCTCGTAGTATGAGACGGTACTCGGATGAAAATGGACTCGAGAAGGTTCGAAGCATCCATCTTCCCTACTAAAGCATTCTTAAGAAAGGCAAAATCAATCTTCATTCTAATGTCTGAGAGTGCACACAGATCTGAAGGTACATCAAAATTCGGGAATTTCCGCTGGAGAAAAAAAATTTTGCACCCTATCCAGTTTACAAGACTGCATATTTGAACCCCCATTCTATAAAACAGAAGAGTTGGACAAAATGGGTAAAACTAGACTCCGATAGAGCCGAACAAATGTAGAATGGCACCGAAAACCGGCTCCATTGCGCTCAATGGTACCAAGAACTCTGTAGCCTTCAGACGAACAGTCAACATGGGAAAGTGTGCGGTCACAATTACGCCAAGATCACGGACACAGAGCTTGGCAACTTGCACATTTCCACAAACAGACTAGGAGAACTCGATAAAATTGGTCTTTTTTGTCACATGGTTGCATTAATTGCAAGATCATTCCGCTCACACCAATGATATATATACTTTAAATTTCCTGCTGAAGCAGGTGAGCAGTAAGACAATTATAATATTGCCAAAAAGTTTCACATCATCTGCATACATCAATATGGGAGTTTCTAATCACCTCGGGGAGGTCAGCAGTGAAGATAACAAATAATAAAGGCCCTAGGATAGAACCCTGTGGAACACCACAGTGAGGCCTATAGGGCAATGATGAATGATGTCGTATAGATACAACAAACTGTCGATCCAACAGGAAAGAGCGCATTATCCGAAGGATTCCATCAACAATCCCATACCCACGCAGTTTTTTAATTAGTAACTCATGAGTTGAACGCCTTTTGCACATGAAAGTAGACCACGTCAAGTTGCTGGCAGTGGTCAAGAGCATCATGAGCATGAGTGGTGAGAGATACAAGATTGCTCACAAGGGAACGTCGGGGAATGAAACCATGTTAACACGCAGGAACATGAGGAAGGACATGTTGTAGAAGATATTTATGAATGATGTTGCCAAAGACTTTGGCAGTGGGTGGAAGGATAGAGAACTGCCTATAACTAGCAATGTCAGTCCGTTTGGCAGAACCACTCTTAAAGGCAGGAACCACACTCTTCCTTATTTTAGGATAGTGACCAGCTTTTAGACACAAATTAAAGATGCGCCTAAGAGGAATAATTATGACATCTCGAAGACCTTTGAGAATTAAGGAAGGAACCTCTGTCGGAGAATTGCAAGGCTTGGCCCGTAATCTATTAATGCCGTAGGCAACATCTCTATCAGTGAATTCCGTTAAGATGAGATGATCAATAGGGGGACAATTGGTAGACAGTTCTCCGAGAATGTGTTGAAAGAAGTAGAGACAGTTTCACTGAAATGCTGGGCAAAACAGTTACTAATACAGTTGACTCGCGATAATCCGACATTTGACACTCCGACACCAAGCTCTGTAGTCCGACGCCGTTTCGGATGAAGTCACTGCTGCAGACACATACTCGCACACACTCAAGTTCTAAAATCAACCTTTGGTAATCCGACATCAGTCAACTGTATTCAGTTCATCAGTAATGGTAAGACCAGCAGAGGTAGTGATAGTAGTTATAGTATGTCGATCCTTTTTTTTTGGAATAGTAGTAAATCTGGTTATTTTTCTTATTACGGGAGTTATTCGTACATTCGCTGCATGGTCTTACGTCGCAAATATAAAAATAATTCTGATAATGGATAGGTCGTGGCGTAGCCACCGTATATGTAAACAGTAACAAAGACCCCAAGTATCAAATTTATTAAACAAAAGCTGATGGATTATTTAAACACGATGCCTCAGATGTTAAAATGTTACAATACAGATGTTAAATGCGTTTTAATAAATAATAAATGAAAATAGGAAAGAAAAGGAAAATTCCAGTCTGAGATCGCGACGCTCTGAACAATTAAGTCATTGTTGATTGTAATGTAGGCTCGTGGCTTAATTTTTCATTTATCACTTAAATTTAATGTCATATTCACCCGGATGCACGACAATAATGAAAATATGTAATATAAATTTTATGGCCAACGCCATCACCAAATAATTAATTCGGTAAATTAATATTAGAAAATAAATTAAAAAAAGACCCCTCTCTCCAAATACGAAAATAAAAACTCTAGTAAGTTCTGATAAAAAACCCAGATATTTTTCAAATAATTCGATAAAATAAAAAATCAGATAAAAATCAGATAAAAATTAAGGTTTATTTCTAGGATATGTCCTCATTTGTGCTATTACTCTAGGAGTATTGACCGGTGGGTTTTTTTGCAGGATCCTACATCAAACAAATCACAATCAAACAGTATCGCGACCTAGTATTACATAAGATATACAGATCGCGACAGTGGATATACAGAATTCATTTACGTGATACAAGACCCACTCAACTTATTTTTTTGCAATTTAGTAATTGTTTTAACATATCAAATGTTTAAATCAGTTATTAATTGGTAATAATTTTGTAAATTCTTATACTAAGCGTTTCAATAAAATTAATTGATTACGAATTAAAATAAATTTTATTAATTTCTAATAGTAATTAATAACTTCAGAGTAAAATGCTGCGAAATTATGGGTCAACAGTGGTGTCTTTAAGTGATGCTTCACTGCAGGGCGGATACGAAACAGTTGCTATGAAGGAGTTGTTCATTTGGGTGTCTCTGAGGGATGCTTCTCTGCAGTGCACGAAGTGCTCGCAGTTCCTGAAGGTCAACTTTGCCAAAGTCTGTTCTCGGTATCCATGGCTGATGCCTCACTGCTATAAAACTAAAATATACTCCTTTTATCCACCATGGCGATAAAATCATTCTTGTTCCTTTTTCTTGTTTTCATATTGAAACTTTTTTTGGGAACTCATCTCGATCCATTATCAGATAATTTGTTCATTCTGTTATTTTCAATCTTTTAAACAAATGTTGTATTACGAGGGTGATCAAAAAGTACGGTTACAAAGCGTGCAATGAAACGTGTACATCTATCTATTGTAACGATCCTTTTTCTGAGAACAAAAAAGAAAAACTTTTTTTTCTTGGAGCGTTATTTTTTTTGGTTCAGCTCTTGTGCTGAGCCTTTGGGTGTTGTTATTTTGTGACATTTCCATTAACCTTCAACGAATCTCTGAGCTGTTCCGGGATTTCTCACTCAATTCTAAGCCTTCCCACTCTTCGCCTAGCTAGTCTTCCGGTGGTTGTCCAGAATTTTTGCTCCTTGCCACTCCTGTTTTCTTGAATAATCACTAGGCTTTGCACATATTTAAAGAAGTTTTTGGAGGTTACCGTGACCCCCTCCTGTCCAGTGCAAATTAAAGTGTTCACATGACGCTGTCTTTAGCGTTTTACTGTAGATGTTAGGTGCTGCTCTCTTCCATAGGGGTTAGTAGCGAGATATAATCTCACAATGTCTGGCCAGACAAATATTTCAGGGAATATTTGATTTCATGAAGTTACTCTACGATGGGAAGGTAAGCAGATGCGCAACACCTCACGTCCAGGTTTTGTGATTCGGGGCGTAGTACTTATTTACGCGATTATTAGAAAAACGGCAAACTATACTTTGTCTCACCAAAGCCTACATGGATGGTCTTAATCCATGTAGGCCTTGGTCTCACTATATGAAAAAAGCTGCAAAGCAGTATGAGAAAGCCACGTTACCAATTGTCATCTCATTCAGATCAACGTGCAGCCAATAAAAAAGAAACTGAATCCATAGAGGCTAAACTGAAACTGAAACAGTGCTTCATGTTTTTGAGCACTACGCGTGCGCAGTCGGAGATTACTTTACGCGGCGGATGTGAAAAAGTAGTGATGTGCTTTCCCATACCCTAGCAGCTTTTTTTCATTTAGTGAGACAGAGTAAGCAAATTCAATGGACAGAACAATATAACCGCGGTTATAGTTTTTTCAAGTTTATTCGGATAAAAAAAGAAGAAAAGGCTACATTTAATGGATTATTTTGGGTTTTTTATTACTTATTGAGAGTAACCAGGTTGAAGTCAAGAGTTTCCGTTTTGATTATTGGAAAAGTCAACTATAAAATAAAATATTTTTTTATTTTACCAGTTTTGGTTTTCCTTAAGAAAACAATGCGTTTGATTTTTATGTATTCTATTAATTGAACAATTTACGTCTGATTGTAATTTTTACACTTTTATTTTATACAGTTAGCAAATTCATTGTATTTAACTCGGATTTAGTATTTAACTCAGTTTATTGTTTCAATCATTTCGTTCTAATGCTGATTTTCCGTGACCGACGTGAAATTGGCCACGCGAGCGTCTTGCGCGCATGCAAAAGGGGACATTTTATTTTTCTTGATTTGTTTTTAATTTTTTTAGTCTGCTGCTAGTCGGGGTCAGGACAACAACCCGGGAACGTCACTCCTAGAGTTTTTTTTGCGGACGTTTTCTTGGAACGTTGCAGTCGTTGTCCATGATACGGGCAAAAACCCCGGTGTATGCGTAATTGGCTAGATCCTCTGAGGTATAATGATTACGGAGGTCTCTTGCGACCACTCGATAGTAGTCGGGGACTATCATCATTTGTGGTTTCCCAGTATGTGAAAGGATTTTTACGGTTGATGAAATTCAAAATTTTAGCTTCGCTTGGAAAATCAAGCAATCCGAATAGTCTATAATGTCATATTTTTACCTGACCACGTCCTTACGGATCGTTCCGCCTCTTCCATGCCAGGCCCGTAGTCAGGGGGAGGGGTCGAGGGGGGTCGACGACCAACCCATTATAGAAAAAGGTCCGCCTCCCAAACATGGAATAAGGTCCGACTCAGTGGAATTTTTGAAAAAAGGTCCGGAATTTTTGAAAATCGACTCCCCCAAGATAACGTCGTGGCTACGGCCCTGCATGCGCCTATTGCAAAATGTTTCTTTCTAATGACCCGTTTTCACTCCTTGGAAGCAGTAATCCTCATTGAGAGTTTTCAAAACACATCCTGCCGTTCCTACACTGTTGACAGAACTCTCTCCCCAGTTTCTTCTTCCTATGTAAGAAATTTCGTCTTTAGTGAAAATAGTCTCTTTAGTTGTTCGTTTTTCCTTCAGACTGGAATGTCTAGTCCCACTTACCGCACTTACGGTTTGAACCAACGCTCGCTCAACTAACGGAACTATCCGGTTCTCAACCAGTTACGACTCTACTGTTGTTCTCAACACATCATGTCGTTTGGAATCGCTAAAATTTAGTTTCATGTTTTCCCCTGCTACAAGCTCCGTTTGGACAAAAATTGTCATTTTTTTGCTCGAAAACAATTGCCGCAACAAGAACTTCTCAACCGCCCCCGAGCTGTCGTTCTCGCTCTGTTCAATTATTTTCTTTTAATTTAATACTTTGATTCCTTTTTTTTTCCTCCTTTCTGTTATTTTTTTCTCTTTTTTTAGGTTTACCTGCCTACCTCATCCGTTTCATGTTGTATTGTATCGTATGCTTAGTTGTGTCTTTTCGTTGTGCTTAGTCCTCTCCACTCTGTGTACAGGGTGTAAATGGACGACGTTTCACAAATTTAAGGATATGTAGAGGATGATGTGGTGAATATTTTTTATTAATAAACCCATAGTCCCAAACGAAAAGCGACGGAGCCACAGCTTGTTTGATGTCCTGGTTTGTCAAGCATTGAACTAGGCACGTTTACTACGATGTCCCCTGTCATTGCATCTTATAGGCCTTATGCAGACTGTCAGCTCGCAGGCTATTTTCAAATGGTATCGTCCGGATGCACAGCACATTCTCCAATCACATAATCTTGCATATCAGGTTGGTACGAAATTCCCGTTGTTAGTTTGGAACATTCCGTAAGGGTGAAGGTTTTTTTACGGTCTACGTTTTGTGCTGTATGAGTTCAGGAATGGACCTTACTGTGAGGCAGGAAACAGCGAGAACTTTCGTACCTAATTACGTACAGAACTGTTACTGGACTGTCCATTTCAGATCGCCACAAATTATCTCAGTGTACACTGTGATCTGCTTATTATTATTATTACTCCATCATACACGATCGCACAATCTTTAGCGTATCTGCAAAGTAGTAACTTCATGGAAGGTGATTATAGCTTCGTGGAATTTGCTGATATGCATTTGTGTTACGGGGAAGCTCGTGGGAATGCTGCTGCAGCTCGTCGGTTGTACGGAGAACGATTCCCAAACAGACGACTTCCTAGCAGACCCACATTCGCCAATGTTTTACCGCCGTCTGAGGGAAACAGGAACCATGTCTGCTGACAGACACCATGCCGGTGGAAGAAGAGACACGCGGACCCCTGAATTTGAAGAAGTTTTGGAACGTCTCGCTGCCAATCCAAGAACGAGCACAAGGGCAATCGCTCGCGAGATGCACGTTAATCACATGAGTGTTTGGCAAGTAGCTCACGACATGCACCTCCATCCATTTCATTATCAACGAGTTCAGGCGTTGGGACAGCAGGACTTTGAGCCACGACAGCAATTTTCACGGTGTTTTTTTCAAAAGTGTATGACAATTCCGACGTTTCCTGAACTTGTGATGTTTAGTGATGAGTTCTGTTTTACGAGGGAGCGTATGGTGAACTCTCGCAACAATCATTCTTGGGCTGCTTAGAATCCACACTGCGTCCTTCAAGGAAGTTACCAGAGTAGATTTTCAGTAAACGTTTGGGCTGGTATTGTCGGAGAGCATCTTATTGGCCCATACATCTTTCTGGAGGATACCCTGCCAGTACTTCTGGAAGATGTTTCTCTACAACTGCGTGCTACTATGTGGTTCCAGCATGACGGAGCACCAGCACACTTTGATCGCCTGGCCCGCGAGTATCTTATGGAAACCTTTGGGCAGCGGGTGAACACAGTGCATGAGCTTACTGACCGCATCTTCGCAGCGTTTGAACGCATGACACGTATGCGTGGCATTTCACAAAGAGTAGGAAGAAGCATGGTTCGTCGTTGCACGCTCTGCAATGAAGTTGACGGTCGTCACTTTGAACATCTTTTGTGAAAACGTTAATAAAAATGTCCTCTAATCAAACTATTCTCATTAACTTTTCGTTCGTTTGCTTCTTTTGTGTTTGTTTATTAATTGTTTTGAAACCTTGTACGCTTTATCACTGAGATTGTTGTATATATTTCCTGATGTTTAATTGTAATAACCTCGGTGAGGAAACCGAGCTGTTTCCTCACCGTTTTTTTTTTCTGCTCTTCCTTTTTAAAAAAATTGGTATTCAATATTTGTAAATTGTTGTTGTTTATTGTAATTTATTGTTCCTTTTCCTTTATTGCTTTTTCGAAAGCTTTAAAAATTAAAATTAAAAAAAAAAAAAACGTAATGCGGCCAGTTTACATGACTGGCAAACTTACCCACCTTTACCCTACCTTTCAGCAAAAGTGCTGCACCTGACCAATCATACAAGGGTCGCTGGACGGTTCCATTGGAAATACGTTCGCGCGTTAGGTTTCACGCTCGAAATTCCAATGCAGCAACAACACAGTAATTCAGACAGCCATTCCACGGCTTGATGCAAAACAGAGCATGAAACATGCTGTGGCTCTGTTGCTTTTCGTTTGGAGCTATAGGTTTATTAATAAAAAATGTTCACCACATCATCCTCTACATATCCTTAAATTTGTGAAACGTCGTCCATTTACACCCTGTATATTGTTGCTGTAACCCTGGAATTTGTTGCTTGTCCAGCGTAAGTTGTCTTTTTTGAGGTAAGCCTTTCCAGACAATTTGATTACTTTCTAGTCCGATTTTTTTTAATTTTTTTTTGTTTTTTCCCCTACTTTCTTCAGTTCACCCGTGAATCACACCGTCCTCTCTTAATGTTTTTTTCCTCTCATTTTATTACTTTTTTTTTTATTTCTATTTTATTTTTTATTTTTATTTTTCTTTTTCTTTTTCTCCCTTGTTCCTCGTTCGACGCCACTTCAACATCTGCTGGTTCCGTGTTCCTTCTGATGCAATCCATTACGAGCCCTGAACGGGTTGAATGCAACTTTACGATCAGGACTCAATGCGTCGTCCTTTAGTTGGGAATTGTTTTTGGAGTGCTGGATTCGCCTATTACTAAGTTGCACCTGTTTCCCCTAACTATATCATGTTTTTTTGTTTTTTTTTGTACTTCTTTCTTTCAACCCGATTTCCACGTTTGAACTTTAATTCTATTTAATTGTTTTTTCAAAAGAATTTTTTTTTTTTTTTTGAGTTCCAAGCAAGTTGTTGATTTGCCTTTTTCATGGACTTTCTTCTCATAGTTTCAACGTCATTCCGGACCAAAGAAGCTTGTCGTTTACTAGCTGTTTGTTTTTTGATCAATATTGAACATACCTTCAAATTCCACCTAATTGTTTCTATGATGTATAAACAAAAGATTATTTATTAACTTCTGTCTCTTACTTATAGTTTTGTTGATTGTTATAAAGCTATCAATTTTGCTTGGAACTCCTGGAAAGAATCCGAAGTCTATTTTGCCATAGTGCCAATAAATAAAAAGGAAAAGGAACTAAAGAGGAATAACTCTATGAAAGAACCATTTTTAGGGAAGGAAGCTAAATTAATTTTATCTATTGATATAATTCTCACCTGCATAATTAGGCAATTATCAGGTCAATCTTATTTAATTGTCCTCAGTTTCCATTCATCGGATGCCTTTTTTTTTTTTTTTATCAATTTTAAAGTTAAACCTCAACTTCAATTTTTTGACTGTGCGTGTCACCTTTGGCACGCAACACTATTTACCACACTGGGAACACATTAATACGACCACCTGCTAGTATCCGGAATATCCAACTTTGGCGGCAAGCACAGCAGCTAGTCGACATGGCAGAGAGTCAATAAGTCCTCGGAAGGTGGTTGCAGTATCTGGAACCATTCGGCGATCAGTACATCCCGTAATTCCATCACCGTACGAGATAGAGGGTCCAGCTTGCGGACTTGGCGATCGAGACGGTCCCACAAATGTTCAATGGGGTTGAGGTCCGGGGAGTTTGCTGGCCATGGGAGTAACTACGAGCGTACTTGAGCGTTCTACGTCTCGTGGTTTTATCTGGTCAATGTGTCGTTTTGAACACTTATTGTCAACCGCCACTTCGTAGTGTAAATCTCCTAGGCGACGGCTGACAACACCCGGTAGCCATTTTCTTTGTGCCGGACTTCGCGACGAAACATTGACAGCTTACCCTACTCATAGAGATCTATATTTTGCGGAGAACGAAGCTTGGTGACGCTCTTGCACACGCTGGCTTACGTCTTTTGGCTGTGACAAATCCAGACGAGTGTGCAGTTCTCTTCCTAAAAATAATTTAGCGGGAAACTCCTCCGTGGTGGCATGGGGTGCTCGTCTGTATCGTTCCAAGAACGTGTTGAGATTTCTTTGCAAGCTGGCTGGTGTAGTACCCATGGCTTTCAATTAGTGTTGTGCCGATACCAATACCAAAAAGTATCGATACTTGCCGGTATCGAGTACTCAAGTATCGTATATTGTAACATGGCTCAAGTATTGATAGTATCGATATTTTGCACGTCGATACTCGATACTGAAAAAACCTATGAGTCACCTAATGAAGATGTTCGATTTTCAGCGTTAATTCAGAATCTGTTGAATATATTAACGCTTTTATTCCAGTGGCTGCCTACTGATTGGGTAAGTATCTTTCGAAGCGTTTGTTTTTATTTCTCCTAACGACGTCGAGCTGTCGAGCTCACGCCTCGCTCTATGGGCGCACGGGAAATAAAAAAAAAAAGCTAATGACTCGGACACGTGATGATAGTCTCCTAGTAATAGTAATTAGGTCTAATAGTAATGAGTGATGTTAGCCTCCACGTGCTCCCAATATCGGTTCGGTGTCCTCTCAAAAATGATTTTACCATATAAATAAATACTCATTTTTACTCGATACTATCGATACTTTCTCATTGAATAGTCGATATTGGTATCGAGTATTTTATTTAAGTACTCGATATCGGAAGTATCGATGCTTTATTGGTATCGCACATCATTAACAATGCACATTTAATCGTTTGTACATATCGCTCAGCTTGTCCGTTAGTGGATGGACGGTATGGCGCTGTGTGTTTATGGAATTGGACTCCTCGCACTTTCAGGTACGTTGTGAATTCGTCGGCGACAAACTGGGCCATTATCGGAGACCACGGTGGTTGGTATTCCGTATCAGGCGAATAACTCATCCAGTATGTCGATGGTGGCTGTTACGGTCGTCGACGAAGTTACCTTGGCTTCCACCCACTTGCTGTACGCGTCCACAACTATCAGAAGCTTTTTCCCCAATACTGGTCCGGCATAGTCCACATGGATTCTTTCCCATGGGCCTTTGGGATACTCCCAGTGATGGGTTCGGAACTGGGGAGGTGCGCTGGAACTCGTCGCACATTGAGCACACATTCTGATGGTGCGTTCAATGTCGGCGTCGATACCGGGCCAGTATACAAACGAGCGGGCAAGGCCTTTCATCTTCCCCATTCCTAGATGGCCGGTGTGGAGGTCATCCAGGACTGGTTGCCGTAGTGGAGGTGGAATTACTACACGATGTTCGTAGAGAAGACAACCAGCGCTTGTTGTATATTTATCTTCAGGTGCTTTGAAACCGGAGCGAGTTAGCTCTAGGCCTCGTGCTAGTTCTTGGACAATCCGACCCAGTCTTGGATCGCTTCGGGTGGCTTTGGTGATGTCCTCTGGACGGGTGGGCAACTGGCACATTTGGTGGACCACAAATCCCTCAAATCCATCTTCCTTCTCCTCTTCTACCCTGTTGATTGACGTGATGCGCGAACAATAGTCGGCGTTGGAATGGTCCTTTGTTGGCTTGTATACAATGGCATAGTTGAAATTGCTTAGATAGTCTGCATAATTTGCCATGCGACTGATGCACAGGGTTGGTAGAGATTTATGGGGGTGAAATATTTGAGTTAGTGGTTTGTGGTCTGTGAACAACTCGAATCTCCGCTCGTACAGTAGTTAAAAAATTTCTTTACTGCCCATACGATGGCGAGGGCTTCTTTGTCTATCTGTGGATAACACCTTTCTGTTTCGGAAAGAGACCGGCTGGCATAGGCTATGGGCCTCTCTAACCCGTCGGCTAGGCGGTGACTTAACACGGCTCCCAATCCGAAACTGCTCGCATCTGTGGCGAAAATGACTGGGAGAGAGGGGTCATATTGCGTGAGGACCTGTGGCGAGATGAGGGTGGTCTTAAGCTCCTCATAGGCCTTTCGTGCATTGTCGGTCCACACGAACTTGCCGTGGCCCAGCATTTCTCGGAGTGGCTTTGCTCTGTGGGACAAGTTGGGAATAAAGGCGCTATAATAGGTTGCCTTCCCCAGGAAGAGTTGTAATTCCTCGGAAGACAATGGCATGGGGGCCTTCTGTAGGGTGATGATATGCTCATTAGACTTATGTAGGCCATTTTTGTCTATATGTCCCAAGCAGTTTAATGAAGTGGCTGCAAGTACACATTTTTTGCGGTTGAGACGGAAACTGTGGTGATCCAACTGACACAGCGTTTGGTGTAATGATTCCACCAATTTTTCAAATGTCGGGGCAAACACAATGATGTCGTCAAAAAAATTGACTACACTTTCTGCTTCTCGGAACACCTCCCCCATCCGACGTTGCCACAGTGCTGGAATATTTGCGGCTCCATAGATGGCTCTTGTTGGTCTCACCAGTCCATGTGTCGGTGTGTTCAGAGTCAGCACCTCTCGGAATTTGGCGTAGATTGGTAAATGGGTGTAAGCGTCTGTGATGTCGAGGTGAGCGAACCACCCAGCCCCTCTCATGTTATTGAATATGTCCTCTATTTTTGGGATAGGGTACTCATCAATGATCATTTGCTTGTTGACCATAGGTTTATAGTTTCCGGTTATTCGCAGCGCACCGTTCTTCTTTACCACTACATGGGTCGGCGATGCCCACTCGGAGAAGTCGACTCGTTCATAGAAGCCGGCGTTTATTTTCTCCTCTATTGCAGCAGCATATTGTTCTCGTAGAGCAAGCGGGATATCTCTTGCTTTCGCAAACACGGGAGTGGCATCTCGCACAAGATGGACTGAAGCTGGTGGCCCTCTCAGCTTCCCTGCTGTGGTAGAAAAGACGTGGTTGAATTCTTTCACTACACTGTCTAGTTGGTATTGTTGTCCCTCGGTCAGAAGTCCTTTGCCTGTATTCTCTTGGATGGCTTGAATGGGTGCAAATAATTTGTCAAATTGGATTTCGTGGACGAAATTGGCGATCCATTTGCGACTCATTAATCCTGTAGAATTTCCTTCATTAAACCTCACATTCGCCTGCAGAAGACCATCCGGCTCGTGCTGCCGATGGTGGCTTGGACTCTCACGTTCCCCAGGCAGCGCACCTGGTGACCAGTATAGCTTCGGAATTGCCGGTTGGTCTTCTGCAGGCGAATGTGAGGTTTGATTTTTTGCAAACGGGTGATACCTACGATGCCACAAGGTGCTCCTGTATCGACCTCCATCTGCAGATGATTGCCATCTATCGATACGTCTATTAGGTTTGTGTGGGTGGCTACCTGATTTGAGGTCGTAATTTGGTTAAGAGACTGTACGCGATCTATTGGCACTGGTACGGCATGACCCTCTTGCCTTTGAACGACAGGCTCTGGCTATATGACCAGTCATCTGGCAGGAGTAACAGGTCGCGGTCTTGAAGCGACAGGTGTCGGCCCAATGCAGACCACCACACCTTCCACACGCTTTCTTTGGAACCATTTTGTTTCTGTTGGTTGAATGGCGACTGGTTGCGGAACGATGGCGCTCGTTGCTCACATTTGATCGCTGGGGTTTCTTTTGTCGACTCCTCCCACGATGGTTCAATTTCGTACTTGGAGCTTCGTAGCCAAGTTTGTTGGTGTCTTCTGGAGTCGATTGGCTTACAGCCTTCCTGATGGCCCATGTGGCTTCCAGACTTTGGGCGATGGCGTATGCTTTGTCGAAATCATCTAGTTGTTTTGCGATGATCTCGTCGCATGTCTCGGGGGAGCAAAGACCATGGAGAAACTGTTCTATCAACATACGATCCAAAAAATCTCCGTATTGGCAGTCTTCACCTTGCAATTTTACTAATGCTTGGTTGTTATTTCTCGTAGAAGCTGTGGACTATGCCCATCTAAACCCAAGAGGGTCGCCGCTCTCAGAATTAGTGGTGACCAGCGACTTTAGACCACGACACTTTCTCCTGACCCAGCAATTCAGTATAGAGGCCTGCATTCCCCTTCGACATTTCGCTGCGTGGATGTCGTCATTGACTTCTGGACTCAATGTTGTATAATAATTAATGTTGAATATCATATCTTATCCATAACTTTGAAAATTGAATTCATACTAAGAAAGGAAAATTAAAATTTATTATTCAATTACCATTGTGTACTCCTCTCTTCTCTATCTACGACTGCACATTAACCCACTTATAATTAATTTCGTTTGATCCACGGTCTATAGATATACCGGGTGGGCAAGAATTCATGTTCAGAGCTCGCTAGCGGGAATTCTATTAGGCCAAATGCAGTACATTTTGGTGTATATACTTAGTGGAACATGCAGTTTCGATTGCTGCAAAAAAAATTAATACCAAAAGTCGCTATAGGGCGCGCTTATTTCAAGAAAACAATGAATACATTTGCATAAGCACGTTCCGTGTTGAGCAATCATGACAATAAAAGACAAGGCGGAGGATTTCCCATCATTCACGAACGAATGGCCTGACGATGACGCTTACTCTGCCTGACCAGGCGTTATTAGTCAAATTGTTTTATCAGAAGAGCGACAATGCAAGTGCTGCCCTTGGTGAATTCCGGCGATTAAAAACGTTACGAAGAGGATCGATGAGCATAACTAACTTACGGAAAATGATTGAGCGATTTGAATCTACCGGAACTCTAGGAGTGCAACCAGGCCGGGGACGCAAGCGAATCAGGCAGCAACACTTTGAAGAAGTTGCAACTGCTGTTGTGGAATAGGAGATGATTACTGTACAGGTGTTAACAAAAACAATCATACGTCTTTCTTCTCTTATGGCCATTTGGTCTTCTTCTTGTAGTGTAGTGAAGTCACGTGATGTGTTGTACATCTCGTCTTCTAAAAAAATGACATCTCGCGATACTTCAGTCTTGTGCGTTCTCGGGTTTATTAGTCGATACGCTTTGCAGTTTTTAGCATAGCCAACAAATATCATCTCTTTGCTTTTGGGATCCCATTTCTTTCGTTTCTCGTCTGGGATATGAACATATGCTTTGCAGCCAAAAATGCGAAGGTTTGATAAATTCGGTCTCTGTTTGTGCCAAGCTTCATATGGCGTCATTCCATGTACTGCAATTGTTGGTGACATGTTCTTTAAGTATGTTGCGGTATTCACTGCTTCAGCCCAATATCGTTTATCGAGATTGGTATCATATAACAAGGATCTCGCACGTTCACACAAAGTTCGGTTCGTCCTCTCTGCAACGCCATTTTGCTGTGGAGTGTATGCAGCAGTCACCTGATGGATAATTCCAGCCTTTTGTAGTTCGTTTCTTAGATATTGGTTCACATATTCCGTTCCTCGGTCGCTTCGGAGGATTTTAATCCGTCTATTAGTTTGATTTTCAACCAGCGCGCGATATTCAATAAATTTTTCTGTGACCTGCGACTTGTGTTTTAGAAAGTAGACAATCGTGTATCTCGTCTTGTCATCAATGAAGGTCAGAAGGTAGCGTGATCCTCCAAATGACTCTTGTTCCATAGGTCTGCACAGATCTGTGTGGATAATTCCCAAAACAACAGTCGCTCGAATCGGTCTCTTTTTGGGAAACGGCAATCTGGCTTGTTTTCCTTTAGGACAGCTCGTGCATCTAAATTCATTATGGTCATCAAACTCATTACCGTCAGCCATTTTACGAAGTTTTCTAAGATTATCCTGTCCTAAATGTGCGGTTCGACAATGCCAGAGTTGAATTCCTTCGTTTTGATTCGATTTGCACAGATAAGTCTGTTCATTTGTTGCCAAGTCCACTGTATACAGCGCGTTACCTCGTCCTGTGCCAGTCAGCATCAATTTATCTGCCCTGAAGAGGTGCGCTCGTTCTCCTGTGAAATATATTTCAAGGCCATGCCTCTTTGCAAGCCATTTTGTGGATATTAGGTTTATTGGTAGGTTTGGAACGTAATACACGTTTGAGATTGTTATTTTAGCTGTGGCTTCAACTCGTTGTATCGTCAGTGGTAAAGTTCCATAGCCTTGCGTCCGTATCTGTCCATTTGCTGTCAGTACAGACTGAGGGGTGTCTTCAACATAATTAATCAAAAGGTGCTTCATGCCAGTCATATGCCTTGATGCGCCAGAGTCAAGGTGCCATTGGTCGGACCTGGGGGTATCTGCGATGAATGCATGAAACAGTGTTCCTTCCTCGATTGTTGAAGATGATGCAGGATTCTTAACTGTTGTTGCTATCGCTGCCTTAATGTGGCATGGAGGTCTCGTGCATTCAGCCATTTTGTGCCCTTTTTCGAAGCAATTGAAACAAGTGTGCGTTCCCGGTGGAAGGTTCTGTCCGTTCGATGCTTGGCCTCGTCGTCTACCACGATATCGTTCTGGTCCCCGTCCACGGGTGTATCCACGGCCTCTATATGAAGTACTGGTGATTTGTTTCGATGCCAACACTGATTCTGTGCCGTCAGACTTCAGGGTATTTCGACTTTCCAATAACTTTTCACGAAGAAAATCTGTGGACAATTCGGTTCCACAGTTCGTTAGTGCGATACACAAGGCGTCGTATTCGGAGGGTAAGCCAGCAAGTATTATGTAGGCTAACACTTTATCTGAAATTTCAGTTTTTAATGACTTTAGTTCACGAGCATATGTCATCATTCGGTTTAAATAGTCATTCATATCACTGCAATCAGTTAAATTTGTTTTTATTAGTTTTCGTATCAAGTCGGCTTCTCGCGATGCCCCAATTGGTTTGAAAAGTTTCTCTAGCTTCTGCCATGCCTGCTTGCCCGATGTGCAATCATGGAGCTCATCAAAAATTTGTAGTTTCACTCCTTCCACGATGTAAGATAGTGCTAATTCGTCTTTATCGACATCTTGCGCCACCTCCGCATCGATGATTCGCTTCCAAAAACCTCTTCTGATTAAATACATGCGCATCGCAAACGCCCATTGCATGTAATTTTCTCTTCCTACGAGTTTAGGATGGGAGAAGGGTCCATTATTATTTTCTGTATTCATGGCGCCAAAGTTTTTTTGATTTTTTTAAACCTACGTTCTTTACAGGATGAATTTGTTAATCTCTGCTATTCTTATCTTAGCACAGTTCTCACCAAAGAAAAATTATAAACGATTGTTTTTGTTTTTGTACTCACAATTGACGAATTTCTCAGTTCATTTTTCAAATAGTATCCATAGATTTCATGGATGGTCATCTAAGTGATTCGATTATTTTTTATGATTCTCGTCTTGGGCTAGGCCTGAAGGGAGCGGTAGATCTGACAAAGAACTCAGTATTTCACAACCGCACGAAACACATCGACGTTCAACATCATCTATGTAGAGAAGCCGTGCAGAGAGGAAAAATCCTAGTTAAAAGAATCAACACAAACGAAATGATTGCAGACTTTCTGACAAAATCGATACCCCGTTTGAAAAATGATTGGTGCCGACTTCAATGTGGTTTGATGACCTGACAGGCTACCAAACCCAGGGGGATGTTGGATATATATCTATTTGTTGTATTTTTACCACTTTGCTACTAGTTGGCGTTGCTGTAAAGAACTCGTCTGTATTCCCTCTGTTTCTTTATTCTCCTGAATAAAGTTATACAACATTCTCATATTGTTGTCAAAACAAGAAAGACGTATGATTGTTTTTGTTAACAACAGGGTACCAGCAGTGCACACGCAATAGCACGCCAAACAGATATCCCATATTCGACGGTGAGGAAAATATTGCATAAGATATTGACATTTTATCCCTATAAACTCACACCTGTTCAACAATTGTATCCTGGAGATGAACATACCCGAACTGACTTTTCGTTGAGATGTTTAGCACGTATGGAAATGGATGATGCATGGCCATGGCAAATTTTATGGAGTGATGAGGCACATTTTTATTTGAATGGTGATATCAATACCCACAACTGCCGTATTTGGGCTGCATCAAATCCACAAGTGTGTCTGCCAACTCCTATGCATTCACCGAAACTAACAGTATGGTGCGGCTTTACTGCTTCTTTCATCATCGGCCCGTACTTTTTTGATGGAATCCGTCCCCGTGGACCGGTGACTTTTTCCGTCAATTCTGCCAAGTATGCCGATATGCTCGAGAACTATGTGATACCACGATTGCAGGAAAAGGGTTGTCTGGATTCTACCATTTTTATGCAGGATGGTGCGTCACCGCACATCGAACGTCAGGTGCAGCAGATCTTGCGAGAACGTTTTTCAGACAACAGAATAATTAGTCGTGCATTTCCCATGGTATGGCCACCCCGATCGCCTGATCTCAACCCTTGTGATTTTTGGTTAAGGGGATATTTGAAAAGCCTTGTGTATCAAGCACATGTTCCTGACCTCTCAACCTTAAAGGATCAAATAACGTTACATATCAGACTAAATAATGCAGATATGCTGCGAGCTGCCGTAGAAAATGTCGTGTACCGCATGCAGTTATTGGAACAGCACACTGGTGGTCATATTGAAACACATTTGTAATTAAAAATAAAACATTGTTTATTGTTGTTACTAAAGTTGGTTTTACGATATTTGTTCATTTGACAATTAGGTATTCATTGTTTTCTTGAAATAAGCGTCCCCTATGGCGACTTTTGGTACTTTTTTTTTGCAGAAATCGAAACTGCATGTTCCACTAAGTATATACACCAAAATGTACTGCATTTGGCATAATAGAATTCCCGCTAGCGAGCTCTGAACACCTCACGTTATTTCTTGCCCACCCGGTACATGGTCATCGAGCTTCGCCCATTTTTCATTGTTTCGATAACCTAAGGAAAACAGATCGCGTGATGTGCCGCATAGATCACACTAAGGCCGACCGTGATCTGTGATAGAGTTTTTCATTGAAACTGAAAATGAAAGTAAAGTTTCTATCTGCCGACAGGGCGGCGCTGCAGGCGCAGTTGGGCCGACTGTACATGCAGCGCCACTTTTCAATAGAGTTACTGCCCTACCGGGAGCTAGAAATCTTTAGCTTAATTTTAACAATGGGGCTCGATGACCATGAATATCTATAGACCGTGGTTTGTACTCATTAAAAGTCTGATAAACATAATTTTTATGGTGCCAAAATCCCCATTATAGAAGGAGCAAGTACTTAAAAAAAACAAACAAAAAAAAAAAACGTGGCACAAATAAATAATACATACTGTATTTATTCGTGTATAATGCGAAAAATTTTATACCAAAAAACGGGTCAAAAATGGGGGGGTCGCATTATATACGGGAGTAAAAATTTAAAAAGTTTGGTCAATGCCTACACATCTGCCATTTTGTTACAATATTTGTTGTTTTCATATCTGCCATTTTGGAAAAGATCGAAAAGCGTGAAAACGTGAAGGTAAACGTGATGTAGTTCTTAATAAACCTTTTAAAGATGCAGTAAGAAAGCACTGGATCTCTTGGATGTCCTCAGACAATGTTCAGAAGACGAAAGGTGGAAATCTAAAAAAAACAGAACTGTCTATAGTTGCCAAATGGGTGAAAGAAAGTTGGGAATCACTGCCAGAAACAATGGTATCCCGAAGTTTTTTAAAGACTGGCATTAGTAACAGTCTGGATGGCACTGAAGATGACCTGCTATGGGATGAAGAAAATGCCACTTCTGATACAAACTGGCATGAGGAAGAAGAAGGATCTGCCTGGGATACAGATGAACCTTTAGATGAAGAAACCTGGAAGAAATTATTTGGCGAGTCTGACGACGATTCGGATTTAGGTTTTTGATATGTAATGTGTATAAAATTATTTTTTTTTGTATTATTGATATTTATTCAGTTATTAAAAAATGTTGACTTCAGATTTGTGTTATAACTATCGGTATGTCTTTTGTAAAATGTTGGGTCGCATTATATACGAGGATACAATTTTTACCCTATTTTTGGGCATAAAAACAAGGGGTCGCATTATATACGAATAAATTCGGTACATTTAAACCACAGGACATAAATAAGATCAAAGCTTTTTTCATTATGCCCTCCTCCACAAACAATATCAAATAAATACAACAAAACAAAGAAAATACGAAAAATATTACACATTTCCATATCAGCACAATTGATCACAAATTCTAAAAAGTGTCACTTAGATAATTTGCGGTCTTTCATTCGATTAAAGTAACTAGTATCATAATGCTTAAATCAATTAAGTACATGAGCACCCACTACAGAGAAGGAATTTACTGCTCTAGCAGTTGTTGTATAAAGGACCAAAAAACAATTGTCTAGTTTGGCTGTTATCATTGCACAATATTGCATATAATATAAACAATGAGTAAGCAACATTCAAAATTCTACAAAAAAAGCTTTGATTTATCATTAAAACATTCCAATTTCTAATGTTGCATAGGTTGGTTCTCAATACCTTTTAAAATAAATGAGTCTTAAACATTTCTTTTGCGAGACGCGTTTTCCCAAAGAGTAATACCGGGTATCCGTAAAGTTTCTCCGCAGTGGAAAATGACGATTTCCATCGAAAGTCAGTGCAGACGAGTGGATTTGTGCCTGCGCATGGACGGAAGGCACTTTCAACATCTGTAAACTTGTGCGTACCCTCACCACTTAATATAGTACATTCCTAACAAGAATAAAGTGCTATATTTTCCCGTTTATTAGGAGCTTTAGCATAAAAGCTACTTATAAGAATGCGCTCTTGGTCTGTACGTTTATCCGGCCGTCCGTCCGCCGTTTGCACGATAACTTGAAAACGGATTAACTTTTTCAAATTCTGTTTTCAGAAATATGACCATCAATGTCATAGCTCGGACGTATCAACTTTTCAGAATTTTTCGTGGATCCCTTCAAGTCGAATTCACGTGCTAAAACAGTGAGTGCAAAGAATTCAAAGATACTGGCATGTCATATAACAATCGATTTGTCAAGAAGGAATGTATTGTTACTTTCTGTTCATCTTTTAAGCATTATTGACATTGGCGCGCGCACGTGAAATCGCTTTGTCGACGCACGATTGCTCAAGTGCTCATAATCTATAAGCTTATTATTAGGAGCTTTAGCATAAAAGCTACTTATAAGAATGCGCTCTTGGTCTGTACGTTTATCCGGCCGGCCGTCCGCCGTTTACACGATAACTTGAAAACGGGTTAACTTTTTCAAATTCTGTTTTCAGAAATATAACCATCAAAGTCTTAGCTCGGCGGTATCAACTTTTCAGAATTTTTCGTGGACCCCTTCAAGTCGACTTCACGTGCTAAAACAGTGAGTGTAAAGAATACAACGATAACGGCCATGCCATGTAACAATCGATTTATCAAGAAGGAATACATTGTTACTTTCTGTTCATCTTTTAAGTATTACTGGCATCGGCGCGCGCACGTGAAATCGCTTTGTCGAAGCACGATTGCTCAAGTGCTCATAATCTATATTATTCAGTAGCGAAAAAATGGAGCTATTTATTGGTTTTATAATGTCTTAACTGTGTACCCCTTCAATGCTAAAGCTCCTCCTTGGAATGTTTACAAGATTTTATTAAATAGTGGAAAAATGGAGCTACTTATTGGTTTTATTTTACACACAATTTGAATCACCCTTCATCATTTCTACATTTTTTGAGGTAGAAGGTTGAAATTCGGGATGTAGCTTACTATGGGCATGTGCACCTTCACTATTTAGTTTGGTTTTGATTAGCCCACTAAGGTCGGAGTTTTGGGGGTGAAAATTAGAGGGGACCAAAAGGTCTAGGTGTATTTATGCATATAAAGGAGTAAAATTCGGTATGCATATTCCTATAATCAAGATCTCCATTATATGAAGATTTATTTTTTCCCGCCGTATCCATGCCTTCCCGGCTCGGTGGCGGAAATGCATCGAAAAGATGGGGACTACATTGAAAAATAGTGTACCAACTCTATCTGTAATAAAGGAGCTGTAAAAAAATATTTCCGGTTTTCATTTGACTGACCCTCGTAAGTAGAATAAGAATGGAGCTACTTATTGGTTTTATAATGTCAGTCCGTCCCCTTCATAATGTCTACATTTTTTTGAGGTAGAAGGTTGAAATTCGGAATGTAGCTTACTATCTGCACTATTTAGTTTGGTTTTGATTTGTATAAGGTGGTCGGAATTACGGGGATGGGATTCAGAGAGGATAACATATCTATGTGCTATTTAGGTACTGAAAGGCGTAAAATCCAGTATCCAGATTCCTCTAAGGCAAGATCTACGTTACTATGAAGTTTAGGCCCAATTGTTCCAGTGGGATCGGATTTGCGGGGATGGCAATCACTTGGTTCTAAGGCATGTGATATATCATACGTTCGGAAATGATGAGAACGGAAAGAATTGTTCGAGAAAATCAATTTATTGATTAAAACAAAAACTTGGGGAGAGGTAAAAAGTGCAGATAAAGGGGTAAAAATAAATGACTTGCCTTATCCTACTCGGGAGACGGGGGGGGGGGGATTAATTTCTTTTCAATAAACGTATAAATGTATTTCTGCTTCACTGCTAAAGCTCCTCCTTGGAATGTTCACAAAATTTTATTGGATTATTGGTTTTGTTTATTGGATTATTGCTCTCTTACTGCGGAGAGACTTTACGGACAGGAATTGACAAAAACTTGCTAAAATAAATTCTCCTTATGCTTTCATGTGATAAACCGCCTTTCTGAGGCTTAGCAATACATTTTTATTGACGAATAAAGTCATCAACCGGTTTCGCCATCTTTTCCCGGCTTTGTCAAGGTGATCGAATGAATAACTGCTAAATATTTTTGAAAATGAATAACAATATCTAATAATCGATTGGTTTACAATGAATAGTGAAGTATCGATTATTGAGAAGATAAGTTAACAATAGGAAGTTGTGAACAAAGTTAACGATTTAATTTAAAGGATAAATAAAATCTTGTAAACATTCCAAGAAGGAGCTTTAGCTGTGAAGCAGAAATACAATTATAGTAATGTATAAGAAGCGAACCCATCCGATAGTATAATCGGGAAACAACCCATTGTTAGATAACCCACTGATAGATTTTTTCTTTGAAGTGACATAGTTCACCGTCGCTGATTTTATGAGCAATTGTGCCAACACCTCCTAAAGAAAACGCCTCTGCACGGAAACCGTCATACATTGTTACATCGCCATAGTAGTGCAAAGTCAGGGCATGGTCTTTTAATCTTCTGGTCTGTGCACTCGCGCTAATTCCGTTGTTGGAGTCAACAATTGGATTGCTGTTTTTACTGAAGAGTCGATTTTTGCCCCCTCTATTGCTTGAATTTGGCTATAGCCCAAACTTAACAGTGTATTTTATTAACAAAACTGGCAGCTAATGTTAAGTATTTGTTGCTGAACACGTAATGCATTGTTAAGCTTAAAATACATTGTCATGTTTGGGCTGTAGCCAAATTCAAGGAATAAAGGGGTAAGAATCGACTCTTCAGTAAATACAAAATTTCAATTGTTAACTTCCAACAATGGAATTTGCGCGAGTGCACAGACCAGAGGATTAAAACACCATGATCAGGGCTTATTATTGGTAGAAATACGAATAACAATGCCCTACTTAGATGATGTAACAATGTATGACGTTTCCATGCAGAGGCTTTCTCTTTAGATGTTGAACGTGCTCACATCAATAATAAACAGAAAGTAACAGTATATTCATTCTTGACGAATCGATTGTTATATGACATGCCATTATCTTGGTACTCTTTATGGTAACTATTTCAGCGCGTGAATCGACTTCATGGTGTCCACCAAAAATCCTGAAAATTGATACAGCCGAGCTAAGACCTTGATGGTCCTACAGAATTGATCGCTTCTGATGCCCGAGGATGCGGGTTCGACCAACACTATCTCTACTCAAAGCCTGAGCGCGAAAACGTCATATATTGTTATATCACCTACGGTAGGGTATTGTTGATCATATTTCTACCAATAACATAGTCTTTTAATCCCCTGGTCTGTGCACAGGCATTGAATTCCATTGTTTTAGTCCAACAATTGGATTGCTGTATTTACTGAAGAGTCGTTTTTTGCCCCCTCTCTTGAATGAATTTGGCTACAGCTCAAACATAACAATGCATTTTAACGATCGCACAACGTAACAAAACTGTCAGGTAATGTTACGTTTTGTTGCTGAACACGTAATAGTAGCTGACAGTTTTGTTACGTTGTGCGATCGTTAAAATGCATTGTTATATCGGTGGAAGGATGGATCATAATACTGTTCCTATTAACTAAACAGGTGGTGGCCTTATAGTATAACAGAGGGACATCAGGAGTTCCAACTAGTTTCGCCATTTATTCCTGGCTTTGTCAAGGATATACAGCAAGAGGCATGCAAGCCTTTATATATACAGAACAGTGGTACAAGTTAAGCAATG
>JAHWFO010001864.1:1312229-1337791 GCA_023313115.1 Rhysida immarginata | reverse complement strand
GCAATGGATATATATATGGTTCTTGTATGTATTTACGCTTGTATATATATGTGGTATTTACGATATATATATATGGTTCTTGTATGTATATGGTTCTTGTTCTTGCTTTATATCCTATTGGTTCTTGTATGTATTTACGCTCATTGCTTAACTTGTACCACTGTTCTGTATATATAAAGGCTTGCATGCCTCTTGCTGTATATCGTAACATTGTTCTTCTTCTGTAAAGCTCTGACCATACTCCAAATGGAATTGTCGCGAGCCGACAAGCTTTTGAGTTTTTCATTCCATCTAGCGTCGCGAAGCTCTCTTATCTCCTCTTGAACTCTTCGCACTAACCTGCTGTACTTGGTTTTGAGCCAAGGTTCACGATAGCGTTGCCATAGTCTACGGGTCTTGTTTCTTTCAGCAATTAGGCGTTGGATTCCAGGAGTGAGTTGGATTTGATGAGAAAGTTTATTCTCTGATGGATACTTACTAGCTTCTATGGCACTGTTATTACATCTGGTGATGCCATCAACAAGTTTATCGATGTCCTCTGTACAGTAAGCAATGTCGGTATGGTAGCCATAGTCCTTAAGAATATCTTTGTAGAGCTTCTAGTCTTGATGATGTACGAGTTCCTCTCGGAAATGTATGTCAACATTGTCAAAGTTCAACGCCACAGGCTTGTGGTCAGAAGAAAGGTCATCAATCGTGAAGATATTGTACGATTTGAAGAAACCCTTCAAGAGCGAGATGTCCAAAACGTCACTACTAGGGGAGTGGTCGCAGTAGTAGGTGTCCTCCACAGGTCCAGCAGCGATGATATCATCTCTACCTTGTATGTACCTATAGAGAATCATGCCGTTGTAATTCTGCGTTCTGGAGTTCCAGCTTGGGTGTTTGGCATTTAGGTCACCAGCTAGGACGATTGGAGTGTCACCACTGAAGAGTTCATCAAGCTCACTAATGTCAAGATAATGTTTAGGTGAATTGTAGAGCGCCACGAACTTCACTTCACCACAGGAGACGTCATTGATAATGATGGAGGCCGATTACATACCTGCATAAGACTTGGATACTAATTCTTGGTGTTGAATTCCCTTCTTAATGATGACCGCAGCGCCCCCAGAAGCACATCTTGCAGCATTTGAAGCCATTCGATCCTTACGGTACACACAATAGCCAGGTAGCTTGAAGTCTTGGCTTGGTTTGAGATGAGTTTCACACAGGAAAGCAACGTCGATTTCTTGCTTTAACAGAAAATTGTGAAACTCGATACGCTTTCGGGGAATGCCCCTAGCGTTCCATATCACGCACCAAAGTTCACCTTTGTTGATTACAATATAACGTTGTGCAGCCATACTAAAATTAGTTGGTCGTAAGGAGCCCACTCAACTGTAGGTAACTTTTGCCTAGATTAGAAAACAGATGAAAGATACGTCCTAATTGCTTATACATACCTGGTAGGTCGTTGATGTTGAGGCCTTTATCTTCCGGCGTAGACACAGCAGCAGCATAGGATTTGCCTACTGTCACTTTAGAACTAGGCATCCTTTGAACCTGAGGGTATTTTGGACATTTCGTGTAACTTGAAGTGTGCTGTCCACCACATCTGATGCACTTTGGGGGGTCTTGTCCTTTGATCCTGGGGCAATCTCTTGACTGGTGCCCCTCAGCACATTTATTACAACGAGGATCTTCCGTGCAGCCCATGGATACGTGTCCGAAGCGCAGGCAGTTGTAGCACTGTAGTGGCTTCTTGTTCCCTCGAAAGGCCTCCACTGTTACTGCAAGCGGCCCAATTCGTGTTATGTTTTTCAATGACTGGTTGTGTTCGGAGTTCGGGAGCAGAACCAAAACCATCGGCATATCAATGGATCCTTTGGCTTTCCTCAATCGAATAACTTTTTCCGGGAAGTAGTTGGCTCTTTTTAGGTCTTCTTGGAAGTCATCGAGGTCATACGTAATATCCACATTACGTATCACGTATTTCAAGACCTTCTCCGACTTCAGTTGATGATGCTGAATTTTTAAAATATTATCAGACTTAATTCCAGAGACTAACCTGTTGTGCGTTTCTTCGTCTTCACATTTAACTTTGACGGTTTCAGCTCTGCCCATATGAACGGTGATCTTTTCCACAGGAACATGCTTCTCGAGCTCAGTTAAAATCGTCTTAAACGGGACGCCATGAGTCCGCACGATAATCGGCGGTACATACCTCTTCGTGATTCTATGGTCTTCATTAGCCGAGCGACCTTGTCCATTCTTCAGATTCCTCATTCCAGACGCGCTGACGACTTCTTCGTTTACTCTGGAGACGGTCTTTAGGTTATCGATCCTCGTGCCTTTTCTGAATTTTATATTAGTGACACCAATCCAGGGACTGTCATCCACTTCTTCATCAGTTCCGTCAGAGTGACTTCTCTTACAGCCACCGTTTCTCGAACAGTCACTATTTTCTATTATATCCATAGACTCCATACTATTAGAAGAGTAAATAGTTTTTAAGACATTACTTACCTTGCTGTTATCAACTGGATTATCTTCCGTGGAGTTTCTTGCCTTCGGAGTGCCGGAGCAGTTCCCAAAGGCTTCCTTAAGTTCGCTTATCTTGTCAATAACATCTCTACGAGAGTCCTTAATTTCCTTATTGATACCTTCGAACTTCTCCTCAAAACTTTTGTGTAGGGATTCGACTTTTTCCTCCAGTGCACTATACTTAGCGTTTATTTCATCCCGGAGGGCTTCTAACATTTCGTTGAACACTAGGTCAAATGCAGCAAACCTAGCATCCAAGCAGGCATTCCGGTAGGCCTTTTCGCAGGACACAGTTTTACCATCCGCCACTAGCAAATGCTCTTTAGCCGACTTCAACTTGGTTAATTTGGACGAAGTCATCATTTATAAATGTATAGAACCAGGGGGGGGGGGATTAACCTCGCAGCTAGGTGTGTGCTAATGAAGCCGTCCTAAGAAGGACGCACCTAGCTCTAAGAAAAATGAACAAGTCAGGGTTGCGAGAAAATTAATTCTACGCCAGGGACCTGCTCGTGAATGATTAGAATAATAATAGATGATATGAGAAAATGTCCTTAGTTAGGTTTGCGAGGAAATTAATCCCAACGCCAGGGACACAGAAGGATAATGAGCGTCTTGATGTACTGGTTTACGGGAATATTAATTCCAACGTCAGGGACCAGCACATAAGACGTAACAGCAGGTGAATATCGCCCTGAAAAGGGCGCACCGTGAAATGAGAATAATGAAATGATACCTGAAAAGAGAGTAGAGTGATACCTTGAAGAGCTAGTCCGTTTTGATCGTCCTGATCGTCCTCAGCCTAGCTTCCGTCCTGATGATGTTACTCTTCCTCCACTCCGTACACCACAAGGTGACTATGTGCAAACTGATCAGGACAAGGCCCAAATCATTGCAGATTCACTGGAAATGCAGTTTGTTACTCCTACCAACGATAAGCCCGAGAGCCAAATTATGTCTCAGCGTGTGGAAGAGGGTATTGTCAACTTTGACGAAGTCCCACAGCATTTAGCGAAGAACAGCATCGAGGCTGGAGAGGTCGCCACCATCATAAGTAAACTGAAAAAGAAGAAGGCTCCAGGAAGAGACAAGGTGAGTAATAACGCCCTTAGAAATCTCCCGAAGAACTTTATTGACTATCTCACTAATATCATTAACGTCTGCTGGAAATTTTCTTATTTCCCTGTGGCTTGGAAGCAATCTATTGTGTTGAGTATCCCCAAGCAGGGGCAAAATCCTGCAATTCCGGCGAGTTACCGACCTATTAGCCTGCTACCCACGATGTCCAAAGTGTTGGAGAGAACGATCCTCGTCAGATTCCAAGACCACTGTCTAGCAAATGACCTTTTTCGGGAAGAGCAGTTTGGCTTTCGTGCTGCCCACTCTTGTCCGATGCAGATATGGAGGCTCGTTGAAGACCTGAGCACCCCCGTGAACCTCTCCAGGTACTGTGGGGTGGTATTTCTCGATGTCAGTAAAGCTTTGACCAGGTGTGGCATGAGGGCCTTGTCTACAAAATGATCAGAGACGGGTTCCCTGCCGATTTGATTTTGTTGGTGAAATCCTTTCTTGACGGCAGATCCTATCAAGCCAAAGTTGGAGAAAATCTTTCCACGCCCCATGTTGTAAAGGCCGGTGTCCCTCAGGGTTCTGTCCTCGGGCCTGTGCTATTTAACTACTTTGTACATGATTTCTCGAAACCCGATAATTGTAATCTGTATTTTTATGCGGATGATACTGCCATTATGACATGGGCACACCAGCCGGCTCACGTTATCACTCGGCTGCAGTGCGCCTTGAAGCAGTTCGAAGACTGGTTTAACTGCTGGAAGTTGAACCTTAACGTCGGAAAGTGCAAGGCTTTGTACCTCAATAGGAAGCTCAAGCGTCCCCCAGATTCTCTTGTTCTGTTCAATAAGAAACTGGACTGGGTGGACAACTACAAGTATCTCGGAGTTATCATTGACTCAAGACTCTCATGGAACCGACATATGTCCTATGCTCTGAACAAAGCGAAGAAGGCTAAGTACAGTATCATAGCTCTCATGGGTCGCAACAGCGCCTCAGCATTGACAACAAGCTACTTCTGCACAAATCGATTATCAGGACCATACTCCTCTATGGCATGCCTGCGTGGGCGACTATCTGTAAAACCAGATGGAGTGAACTACAGTCATTCCAGAATGTTACCCTGAGGACCATTGCTCAGCTGGACAGAAGGACGGTGAAAAACCAATCCATTAAACATTGTCCATATCGGAAAGTTTACACAGGATCTCCTTTTGATTATGATACAGAAGATGAAGACTCACGACAATAAACTTGTGAATGGAATACTGAAGAACTCATTGAATATGAACTGGCATACGAAGTATCGTAAACTGAGGCACGTTCTTGACGTTAATTTTGAAGACATTAGCAACGTCTCTTTCCCGGCCTACTGGAAGATGTGATAATCTTCTTTCTCTTTGTGTTTTTTATTTCGTTTGTATTTTGTTTCTGACAATTGTCAATCTTATTTTCTTTTTTGTATAATATGGAAGACCGCTTGGGTTGGTTAGGCTTCTTGACTACCTCAGTGTATTTCATTTGGAGTTTATTCTGGTTGGATGAGATTTGTGAAAGCGATGCTTTCGTCCCATCCTAACAAATGTACACTTCACTGTTTGATTGTCGATTGCTGTATATCCTTGACAAAGCCGGGAATAAATGGCGAAACTAGTTGGAACTCCTGATGTCCCTCTGTTATACTGTAAGGCCACCACCTGTTTAGTGCATTGTTATGTTTGAGCTGTAGCCAAATTCATTCAAGAGAGGGGGCAAAAAACGACTCTTCAGTAAATACAGCAATCCAATTGTTGGACTAAAACAATGGAATTCAATGCCTGTACAGGGGATTAAAAGACTATGCCAATAATAAGCCCGAAATTGTCCCTACCGTAGCTCACGTGAAAGACAGGCCCTGGCGCGGAAAGGTCACCTGATCATCTTTGTCCGAATAACAATGCAACCTTCATTGTTTCCATCTTGGATTTTAATAATCAGCAATTTTTTTTTTTTAATTAACGCCGTCCTGAAATGAGCATAGCAGTTGAAAAGGACGTTAATACCAAACAGACCAAACCAAACCGTTTTCAAATTATCCTGCAAACGGCGACTGGATAAACGTACAGACCAACCCTGCATTCTTATAAGTAGCTTTTTGGTAAACCTCATAATAAAAGACAAGTTAATAATTATAATTTAGATATTTTGATACATAAAAGTAAATATAATTTTATTAATCAACACCTCATTATCGTAACAAATATCTGTTTATCATTTTTACCGAAAAAACATAAATTTTGTTTTCTGAATATTTAAAATTCGGAGTGTCTATTTCCACGTACGTATGTAGAAATAGCCTGGAGTCTATTAAAATTCGGAGTGTCTATTTCCACGCACGTACGTAGAAATAGATAGCCGTCAGAGGACCGGCTATTTCTACGTACAGTTGCTTTGTCCTGATTGGTCAACGTGACCGGGAGTTCCACGTACGTAGAAATAGCCCGGCCTCTGTAGGCTAAGCTATTAATAGAAATTTCTACGTACATTAAACGAACTGAATTGAACTGGGCACAAATTTCTAAACAAAATTCTCTAAGAAAAATTGTGAATAAAACCTCTAATAATTTTAAGGTTAAAATTAATAATTGGTGATGTGCTAATTAATTCTTAAATTTTTTCTTTTCTTCAAAATTAAATAATCTTGTATTATTTTTTAATAAATCACCATCTGTACTGTATTAAGGAAAATTTTGTAGAAACAGGCGATAATGAATCAGACCTTTGAAGTTTTTTTTAATTGTTTAGATCCCGGTTATACATTTTTCAAATCGTAAAAAAATATATATTTTTCTGTACATTAATGCATATTTCATTTCTCCTAAGTTAGGGACGAATCAAAAATTGGGGATCGCATTATAGCAGAATATTTACAGTATATATGAAAATGGATAATTTTGTAAAGTTATAAATATAAACAATCGGGGCTTATATACGTTAGGGCAAACGTCCGGATCCCACTTCAGATATTATTTCAGTCCATATTGTTGTTCATAAAACTTTTTGTTAAATTCAAAACAGTTGTGGGTTTTTATTATTTTTAAACTTGTTATAATATCGTCCATTATATTTCTTTCCACTTTATTTGTTGTTAGGTTGTTTTCTATTATTTTGATTGCTTTATCTATATTGGTATACATATTTTTTTAAGATCACAGCAGACTTAATTAAAAATTAAAGTACGTAGAAATAGCCTCGGCCTTTAAAATTTGTTTATTATTGGTAAGTCTATTTAATCTATGCAACTCGATTATAAAAAGAATAAAATCTTGTAAACATTCCAAGGAGCTTTAGCTGTGACGTAAATGTAATATTAAATTCTTTAGCTGTCCAATGAAAGAAAAACTGAGCGTTTCTAATTAGATTTCCTATTTCAATTGTTAGACATTGTTGCTAAGTAAAATTAACAATGTTTAACAATTGAAATTGGAAATTTAACTGGACACACCTAGTTTTTCTTTCGTTGGACATTGTATAGTTAAAATTACTATATAATAGACAACGGAAATTCACTTAATTCTTTCCAAATTTACGTTTATTTTATTGCTCAACGGAGTACAATTATTGAGTGATTGAGCCGCGACAAAGTAATTATCACGTGCGCGTGTCCATGTCAACAATGCTTCAAAGATGAAGAGAAAGTAACAAGTGTATTCGTTCTTGATGAAACGATTTTTATATCTTGGTATTCTTTACGGTCACTGTTTTAAGTAGCTTTCTGCTAAAGCTCGTAATAAACAAAAACAATTTAAAAACCCAGTAAATTGTTAGGAAAAGGAAGCAATGTAACTATCTATATGTAGTTACCATATTTTATTTGTTTTATTGGTAAAAATTTAATCGAGGAAGGGCGCTTAAAAGAGTAAAATCAAGAATGGATGAATGGGGTAAAAATCATTTTTCATTATATATTTTTATTGATTTAACTTTTTTTTTTTTTTTCCAATTAATGAGTTATTCAATTAATTGTTCCATTTCAATAGTTTTATTGTTTGGATAGCCGCCGTGATAATGCTTTACAAGAGATATACTATTAATGTTATCAGTCAGGGTGCTCAACATTGCAAATGTATTTATAGGACAAAAAAAATCTCATGATGAAATATCTTGAACATGAAAGAACAACATATGTCGTCACAACTCCTCCACCCAATGATGATTTAATTCCAAGTTGTGATTTCTTGATAACTCACCGGTTCCCGTTGTCATGTTAATATTGTTGTTGTCAATATTTACCGGCATCGAGAAATCTTGATTTCAAGTTTGACATTTATGAAAAGTGCAGCTGTAAAGGAGAGTCTTCGTTTAGATAGTTGCGAAAAGGACCGGTTCTTGAACAATTGCTTAATTTCAATAAAATATAATCTAGATCTGCAGATTGCAATAGTTACGTAATTTCTCGTTGCATAATTCGCGTACTTAAATCTACGTATTAACAAGTAAAGTAATTAACTGAAGGCTATTGATATTCAATCTTCGATCGATGCGCTGATTATGAAAAAAAATTCTCCTGATCGTTGATGCATGCGGATGGTGTATCTTAGCAGGTTGCGGATTTTCAACTACAATTCAACCATTCCTTTCAAGCGTTTCATTAACTCGACGCTGAAAATGAACTTCAATATCGGAGGTAATTTAATTATTCTGCATGTAACGGTACTGCCAATAAATATTTAGCTATTGTTCGCCAATGCGCACTGACTATTTTAAATAAAACAGTCAAGTCGAGTAGTGAATTCAGTAATATCCTGCCAAATTTACACGCAATGAATCCCATGAATTAATATAGATTCCATAGTAATTATAAAATGTAGCTCTTCTGTTATTATCGTCCCCTTTTCTGATTGTATATGACAGATATTACATGAAGGGATTTTGGATGGTAAATTCAGATATTACTTAATTTTGTATTTTTGTCTAATATCTCGTGTTTTAACGGTCCCAAACTTAACGGTTGTCAAAGCGTGACAATATAATAATAAAGATAACTATTTTTTCCATTTAAAATTTCTTCTCAAACAATTGGAATAGCATAACTGTTCAACACATAAAATGTTATGGATATGAGGGCAGTTAATTTTGAATAAATTAGGGCTAACTGAATTCAAAAGTGGCATTGAAATTTCTAGTTTAGCTCTATTTTTCAGACAACAGCTATGACTCAACCTCAAATTATGGAGTTTTTCACTAAATATTTGGGGCCCACATTTACACTATTTGGCAGCATTTTTACCTCATGGTTCCATTATCAGCCATTGTGTCCCCTTGTTCTTTTGTATTTTCACGTGATCAGTGGTGGTGTTGCCTGGATGGGTTTTCAGTTCTTATGAAGTGACGAACAACAGTGGTCGTATTGCTTATGTGAGTGAATCACCGTCGTAATTTTGACTGATTCCATTAAAGAGCCTGAAGAAATTTGATACACGTAGTGGTCCAGATAAAAGAATTGCCTTCCAGTTGTCAAGCACAACATTGCTCATTGTGCATCCCACCTGTGCCATTTTGGAATAAGCTAAAGTAATGGTGCAGAAGTGCTTCCATGAGAATGTCATCTGACATTCTGCTCTCATCCTTCATGACAAGTCCTATTTCCGAAAATGAAGCCAAGAAATTTCTATCAGCGGATGTTCTTCTACAGTCCAGCCCCGGCTTAAATGGCATCCCATGTGCGTTTTACACCATGACATGGAAGTTTCTTGGGCCTTTCCTTGCGCAGGGGCTTAGTTTGGACAAGTAGTAAAAATGCCCAGTTGCAAGTAGTAGTGTAAATAACCCGACAATTTTTGTTATATATAGAGAGAAGCGACAATACATCTCGTAAACAAGAGCCAATCAATCAATTTAAGCATTTTCGTGTTCATCGATCCCGAAAACATAAAGAACTCTTATTCATTGAACCATAACATTCAACTTTTCAAAATTTCTAGAACAATGAAATAGCTGATTTTGATGTGGAGATAAGTGTAACATAAGGATGAAACACACATCTCTTGTACACAAGGAAAAATAATTTAATGATCTTTATACACATTTTGGCCTCCTTGTGGCCATCATTCAGTGGAGTACAAGGAAAAAAGACAGTCGACAATCAAACATCAGTGGGTACATTTCTGCAGGTGAGATGGAAGCAGTGCTTCCACAAAACTCACCCTACTTCAATAGAACCCCCCTGCCCCCCCAAAGGAAATGCACTCAGAGGGGGTAAGACGCCTGATGGACTTAGAAAATACTAAATGTAAGATAAGATCAATGATTGCAACTCTAGTAGAAAGAACAAAAAAGAAACAAAAAAAAAGGACCAAAAGAAGAAAAGAGATTATTGTATTATCCAGTAATCAGGGAAAGACACATTGTCAGTGTCCTCAAAATCAAAATCCAGCACATGCCTTGGGTTCCAGTACTTCGTCTACTACTTCTTATCTACTTAATGATTAATTTACACTATTTCGGCCACCTTATGGTCATCATTCTGTGGAATACAAGCATACAAGAGAAAACATAGTCAATTTATACAAAATAAGGGACAATCAGGATAAAGAGTTGAAGGGCCAATTACAAGCAAGCATGGCAACAAGAAATAAAAATGAAGAGAATTAATAAACACGAGCCAATCAAGAAAGAGAGCTCAGGGTCTAAGTAAAATAAATAAAATGAAAACCTAAATTAAGTGTAAGACCAGTTTTATGAATGATTTGGAATAATTTAAAATCCCTAAGGGGACCAGAATCATTTTTCATTATAATTTAGAGCCCTTATCTTTATTTCCAGATTTTAATAAATTGTTGAGTTGACTTTGATTAATAATCTGAGATCTTCTTTTAATGCAGTGTATCCGGTCTCCAAAGATGTCTTGCCACAGCTGACTTATCTGGACATCCATTTTTGTGTATGTTCCTTCCATCTGGTTTTTCTGCATCTTTTTTACATTGCCTCCGATAAACTTTATCACGTTTGCTATAAGAAATTTCCTAACTTTGTGATTGTAAGATAGGCAGAGTGTTCTCTTGAGACTGCCTAACAAAAACTTTAATGAACTGAGACTTTTGTAGGCTAATACATATTCCTTAAAAATACCCTATAAACCTTTGAAAGTTTACAGTGGTAAGGAAGAGTCAAATAATTTTCTTTCTTTAGTCCTTTGGAGGCCTATGGATTCCGCAATTAATTGCTTGAACTTCCGGTTTTTTAAAAGGTCCTTGATCTTCTCTTCTTGATACTTATTCTTTGTATCAACATCTTTAATGTAATCTATTTCTCTGTTGGAGTTGTCCTTTTTCATTGAATTTGTATTGCCTTGTCCATCAGGAAAATGAAGGTTGAGCTTTTTCTGGCCCCAAAAGTGGTTAGAACTATGATGGATGAAGACATCTGTGCGAGTTTCCTGTGTCAAATTCCAGTGTCTCTTTGGAATGAATAAAATGGCCCAGAAATTGCAAAAACACACAAAAAAAAATACAGAATGTTTATTTTGGTTTCAAATGAAAACGTTATAGAATGGTAGTAACTGTTCAGGTGATCTAAGAAATCATCGATGTTGCATTTGTTGTGAATCATACATTAGGAAAACATTGGACGTCTTAAGTAGTTTCTCATATTTATGCATAAAAACTTCTACAAGAATGGAAATTGGACAATTACCCATCGGAGTGCCTGTAGTCGTACCATAGTAATTGTCATCAAATTGAAATCAATTGTGCATGCTGAAAACCTGCTGCTCGGTGTTGTACACAGCTATTGTTTTCAACCCTCTAAAATGATACAAAAAATACATTAAACAATATGCCTGATGGCACGAACATATATAATTTTCAAACAATTACACATAGTAATAACTGAGAAATTGATGTTTAATCTTGGTAGGTAGGTTTTTGGGCTATTCTGTACAACAGCTGATTCTGTTCGTATCGAATTTGACCCATACCGTGAACAACTGACTTTTTTGGGCAGCTAAAGTTGGAGGGTGTTGCTTTCTCTTCGTTATAGTTTTTTTAACATCTCCCAAATTTTTACATGGAAAAATCTAGATTTGTCAGATTGTTATTTGTCCACTTAGATTGAATTGTTCCTTACTGCACTATGGATTGATAGTGGTATTGCACTATGATAGTGATATTGGGGTTCAAATTTGCAACGAACTTTTTTATTTTTAATATGCGTTTGGTTTGAAACCATCTTCAGTTAATGATGAGATATTATGCAGATGTCTTTGAATCAATTGTATAATACTTGTGGGTTTATTCATCTGCTATACATAGTATAATAATGAAAAATCAATCTTCTCCTTTTAGTTCCTTTTTATTTATGTTTATTGATATTTCATTATTATACTATGCACAATTATTATATATCTTCAGTTAAGTTACAAGAACTTAAATTGTGAGCAGTTTATACATAAAGGTGCTTCAGAGGGTTGTTAGGGATCTATGGTAATAAGTTACAGAGAGCCGGATGAGGTGGGAAAACTTTCACAACTAACGAGTGTGTTCAATATGGTAACCATGCATAGCTGCTATTGCCCAGCATTGCAATTTCCACTGCACGAGGCTGGAACGCAGAGCATCAAGATCAATTCAAAACCCCCTCCTCTTGATACACTTTCCAAAGACCCTTCACTGTTCGCCGATGTTTCTTTCCGAGGGCCAAAGCCACAAAAATCCATAGGCGATGGATCCAGCAACGTGATGTGTTATGTCCGTGAATGAAGTTGAGTGGATTCCATTATCGTCTTGCATGCGTTTCAGGCGAGTTAATGCATCGGTGTGAGTCGATGCCTTGTCTTGGTGCAGCCACTTTGTTTACCTCTGTATCATATACAAACCAGGGAAAATATGGTTAAATACTGTCATGGATAATATGGGTATTATTAGAATGTTAGTCTGATAATACATGGTGTTGACTTTGGCCTTTGACTCAACTCTGTGTAAGTTATCTTGCCACGATCATAATAAAATTTTTTGAAAATGTTCCTTGCATTCATGATACCATTTTCTGAAGTCCTTAGAACCCCTTGGGTGGTCAAAAATGTCTCGGCTGTTGCTGCAGTTGCTTAAATAAACATACACCTCATCTAGTGAGACCATGTTTTTCCATTTTTCATCCACCAGGTATCATTCATACAGTTTCTGTCGCTCTTGAACATGGCATGGCAACAACTTATGAACTTGGCTCTTGTCGCTTCTTCAGTTGTATCACGATTATAATTGTGTTTACCATGTACACAGATGTCCGTATCTTTTGTGCAATGGCCCATTGTGCTGGTGGGTTATATTTGGTTACGAGAGCCCGAACTTTCCGACAACATCAGGAGTATGGCTAGTGGATGGTCTCAGATTGGCCTGCTTTTGACCCTCAGGAATGGCGCCACTTCTGGTTTTGCCAATGTTATTTAGTACATTTGGTATCCCATTCTTGCATGCTTTCGTAATTTTGGAATAGCTGAATTTGACGTCGGAAAGGGCTGTTATGTAGTCCTCCCAATACCTGTCAATTCTCAGTGGCATAACTCAATGTTTTTAGCTTGCTATTTAAATGCTAACTATTTTAATAACTGCCCTAACAATACTCCATGTGATAGATCATGTGAAATGAATGCGCATGCCACATATAAATATGATAATTGTTATCACAGATCCCTAACAACCTATATGGGCAACCTTTTCACCTGCAGTCAATCATGAAAGAAATTGATACAGGTAGAGAGTGAAATCCAAACAAGTAAGTAAATGGAGTAATTTTTTGAACAAATACATAAGAGAATGTTAAAAACAAGTAATATAAAAATTTATTATTTATTAATTTATTGTTTATTATTAATTTATGATTAATTACTGAACATCATGACAAATTGTTAACCAATCAATAATAAGTTGTGTTAACAAACTATAGGCAAGTGATTAAATATGAACATAATATGAATGGATTTAACAATATATATGTATCCCTATATTTTTATAACTGTATATTTATTAAATAATGGAATTTATTTATTTATTGTATTCCAGGGTTCTTGTGTCTCACCCATCTCTCCTACATCCATCATTTGTATATTTATTAGTTATGCACTTGTTTTATTTATTGATGATTACAGTTATTACAATTTACGTAATGATATCAGTATATTCATTTCATGGATAAGATATAAGCAACATAGTTTGTTTCTTAATCCAAGTAATTGATAAGTGTCTGCTTTCCCTTTTTTTGTCTGTTAATACATCTTAAGAACATTGTTTGGAGTTGGGTATTGAGTTTTGTTTCTCATCTTATACTCTCATTCGTATGAGTTTACATTTATTCCAAAATGGGCACAGTAATATAAATATGGGGGTTAAATGTATCATTAAACCTGTTCATATGATGTATATATTTAACCACTTGCCTATTTGGTTGTTTGGCAGTAAACACCTTTTCACTTCTTACATTATTATTTTTATTTTTTTTTTTAAACAAGAAGCATAGTAATTTTTCATCATTGCTGCTAAAATGAGATAATGAAACATTAGATTTCAAACACTCACATTTTATTTCTTATAGAGATGAGAACTTCATATAGAGACCAAGAAGATGAATTCAAGGAATGTCATTTAGTATCCAAAGAACCAATTTCACAGTTCAGAAATTGGTTTGAAGCGGCTTGTGCAGTTGAAGGTATAGGCGAACCAAATGCCATGTGCCTCTCTACTGCAACAAGGTACTTCAGAGTTTAATTCATTGTAGAGGTATTTATTTCAAACAACATAATAGATATTTAATACTCATTCAAAATTTTCATAATTCTCATTTTGAAAAAAATTGCAGTAGTTTTATTTTAATGCAGTATTTTCGTTGGCAATGTTTGGATGAAATTTTAATCTGCTTGTAATTTTGTTAGTAGACAATTCATTTTCTCTCATTACAGATGTAATGTTTAGAATACGCAGTTCTTTTCATTATTGAGTGTTAATGAATAATAATTATTGGAGTCTCTTATTTCTTTCTTTATTATTTCTTCGTAAAATAGTCCTAGGCCATTATACAGTAAGTAGAAATAAAAATTCTTCTCTCTTAACCCTTGTAATTCTTGAAAAATAATTCAAAGATCCTATGAGAGCTGAAGTTTGGGAATCCTAAGAGTATGAAGTACTAGAATAATTTTCTTACATTTGCAATTAATTTTAAAAATTGAAACATATTTTGGCCATATTAACAGGGTGTACATAAAAGAACACCACAGATTGAACATTTTTTTATATAGCGATGGGGTACAGGACAGTTATATTGGATGAAAGAAGAACTGTGACAGATTTAAGTACAGTTGACCCTCAATATAAGGATAATAATTATTTAATAACTTGACTCGCTTATAAGGATAAAAAGTGCACGGTCGTGTTTTTCTGTAGTTGATTTCAATGCATTTTAACTCTGCTTAAAAGGATACCAGATAAAAAGGGTAATCTGCTTATATGGATAAATTTCTATGCTAAAATTTGTGTTGAACTCTGCTTAAATGGATAAAATTACTCCAAACGTATTGTGATATCATTGGCAGACACATTCTCTCTAGTGTTTCGGGTGATTGGCAGACACATTCTGTGTAATATGCATACTTTGCGTTTAATAGCCACATTATCATCTCCCTCTAAGCCAGTGGGCACTGCTGCCTAAAATTGCTGATTGGTCGGTAATAGCACTGCATCCACTATATAAATTCCGTAAGGGGTTATTCTGAATTGAGTACACTTCACTGTTCGATTGTCATTTCGAATTTATCCTTTTGTGAATCCCAGCTTCCTTCGGAATGTCTCAAAAATGTGAAGCATTTGCCAACACTATGAAGCAAATCAAAAAGCATGAATGACAGGAGACTTGTGGGTTCAGTGATTGAAAAAAATCGATCAGCAACAGCAAAAGCGGAATATTCTTTTATTTTGTGATAACTGTACAGCCCACAGGAATGATGTATCATTGACGAACGTGACGCTTAGGTTTCTGCCTGCCAATACAACTGCTTTCATCCAACCAATGGATCAAGGAATTATTGCATGCTTCAGAAACACTATCACTCATTAGTTATGCAATATGCAGTTGCTGCCATAGATGAAGGAAAAGAAGGATCTGCTGCTGATTTATCAAGGAAATTGATGCTATTGCAAGCATTGCATATGGTGAAACAAGCCTAGAGCAAAGTGACATCTAACACTATTTCAAATTCTCATGAAAACCCCAACTCCGAACAAAAGGATGCTCCGCTTATAAGGACATTTTTTCCAGCCCCGAGGATATCCTTATAAATTTCAGCTCCTCTTGGAAGAGGTGCAAACAGATTTTTTACGCTCTCTATTTCGTCGTTTCCACCCTACATTTTTTGATAACTTTTTGTATCAAACTCCTACTTAAGAGATTTCTTTAATTGTGGCACATTGTTCAACAGAAGTATTGTATTTGATCTCTGCTATCTATTTAAATTTTACCCAATATAAGTTATTCGTCTAGACTTCTTAACTCTGTAAATTTACATGTTCCCAAACTAATTCCAGACAGTTATATACAGTGCTCCCTCTATATAACGGAACTCTACATAATGCCAAATTTATAACAGCAAGTCCATATAACGCAGTTTTTTCTGGAAAATAAAAACTGCAAACATGAATGAGTCTGCAATTTTTATTTTCAGGGAAAAAAACTTCGTTATATGGACTTTCCGTTATAATTTGGGTGTTATGCAGAGTTCCGTTATACGAGGTGCATTCAAGTTCTAAGGCCTCCGATTTTTTTTCTAATTAACTACTCACCCGAAATCGATGAAACTGGCGTTACTTCTCGACGTAATCGCCCTGCAGACGTACACATTTTTCACAACGCTGACGCCATGATTCCATGGCAGCGGCGAAGGCTTCTTTAGGAGTCTGTTTTGACCACTGGAAAATCGCTGAGGCAATAGCAGCACGGCTGGTGAATGTGCGGCCACGGAGAGTGTCTTTCATTGTTGGAAAAAGCCAAAAGTCACTAGGAGCCAGATCAGGTGAGTAGGGAGCATGAGGAATCACTTGAAAGTTGTTATCACGAAGAAACTGTTGCGTAACATTAGCTCGATGTGCGGGTGCGTTGTCTTGGTGAAACAGCACACGCGCAGCCCTTCCCGGATGTTTTTGTTGCAGTGCAGGAAGGAATTTGTTCTTCAAAACATTTTCGTAGGATGCACCTGTTACCATGGTGCCCTTTGGAACGCAATGGGTAAGGATTACGCCCTCGCTGTCCCAGAACATGGACACCATCATTTTTTCAGCACTGGCAGTTACCCGAAATTTTTTTGGTGGCGGTGAATCCGTGCGCTTCCATTGAGCTGACTGGCGCTTTGTTTCTGGATTGAAAAATGGTATCCACGTCTCATCCATTGTCACAACCGACGAAAAGAAAGTCCCATTCATGCTGTCGTTGCTCATCAACATTGCTTGGCAACATGCCACACGGGCAGCCTTGTGGTCGTCCGTCAGCATTCGTGGCACCCACCTGGATGACACTTTTCGCATTCTCAGGTCGTCATGCAGGATTGTGTGCACAGAACCCACACAAATGCCAACTCTGGAGGCGATCTGTTCAACAGTCATTCGGCGATCCCCCAAAACAATTCTCTCCACTTTCTCGATCATGTCGTCAGACCGGCTTGTGCGAGCCCGAGGTTGTTTCGGTTTGTTGTCACACGATGTTCTGCCTTCATTAAACTGTCGCACCCAAGAACGCACTTTCGACACATCCATAACTCCATCACCACATGTCTCCTTCAACTGTCGATGAATTTCAATTGGTTTCACACCACGCAAATTCAGAAAACGAATGATTGCACGCTGTTCAAGTAAGGAAAACGTCGCCATTTTAAGTATCTAAAACAGTTCTCATTCTCGCCGCTGGCGGTAAAATTCCATCTGCCATACGGTGCTGCCATCTCTGGGATATATTGACAATGAACGCGGCCTCATTTTAAAACAATGCGCATGTTTCTATCTCTTTCCAATCCGGAGAAAAAAAATCGGAGGCCTTAGAACTTGAATGCACCTCGTATAGAGGGAGCACTGTATTTTACTTACCTTTCTCAAGGAATACAGTTATAAATAATCTTCCTTTTTTCCAAATGTACAATTTCGTAATACGTCAAACCTTATTGATATAAATGTTATGTTGTATGACACATAAAAAAAAATTGTAAATGAAAATATTAGGCTTTTATTATGATGTTTTTCTGTTTTTTTGTTTTAAAGTCAATGAATATTTAGTTATTCTTTGGTACTTAGTTTAGATCATACTTTTTTTTTATACATTATATTTTCCTTTTTTTCCTGCATTTTTTATGTAATATTATGATATATATTTTCTTTGTAAGCTGTTATTGAGCTAATACTAGCCTCTTGCTTATAAACAAAACAAATAAATAAAGTAAATAAATAAATTGAAAAATTTTGTGTTGCAAGTCCAATATAGAATTTGTTACATATGGTGCAATCTAGGTGGTATACTCTGGAGTTTTCGAATTTTGATGTATTAGGGGATAGGCTTGGCGGGTTGAGGATGGATTGGAATGTGTGTCTGGTAGGGAATGAGACGTTTAGATTTTTGGATGATAAGTATTTGGCTAATGGGATATATGGAATTATTGTTGAAGGTAAGCGTGATCCAATTTTTATTTTGAGCAGTTTTTTCTTGGTGGTGGTATTATTTTTCCTTTGTTAGATTAGTTTTGGGATATTGGATGGGTGGTAGTCATTGGTTATTGCAAGGTGTTTAATTATATCGAGTTCTTCATTGTAGGCTTTTTTCTTTAATAAGAGTTTTTGTGCTCAGTCAATTAGATATCTGAAAGTGGAAATTTTATGAGACCATGAGTGGTTAGAAGATAAATGTATAAGGTTGGAGACCTGTGGTAGGTTTTTGGTAGATTTTGAATTATAAACGGTTTTGGGATAGGTTTTTGGTTAATATAGGTAGGAGAGTTATTAGAAACAGAACATTTTATCAAACCCATCGAAGAAAGCATGAACATACTACACAACTCCAATGATCAAAAATAGTAAAGAAAATTCCACGACCTGGGCTCGAACCAGGGACTTTTGGGTTACTATTTTTCTCTATTTATTCATCAATATTTGAGGTAATCGCGTGAAAACAATCTTCCTAAGACCATTTTCCAATTCTTTTTTCCTATAGTTTGATTTACAAGCTCTCAGTTTCACATGTTAGTTCGTAGTTTTATTTTTAAAGAATGGTTAATTGTAGTTTTGATCACTCAATGACTCTTAGGCAAAAAATTTATGATAAAACAACATTTTAAATGAAATATTTCTCTTTCAACAATTCTTCAAATTTTTAAAATTAAATTAAGAGGATATAAAAGATTTTTCAATTGGTCAAAATGGGAAATGACAATTATGATGCTGAAAAATGGCTTAAAATTTTATTATTTTTATGATATTATTTTTATGAATAAATTGAAATGTATGAGAGATAAAGCTTTGAAATTTCGCATATAATTTATGGTATTCTCCAAGACCACCAAATTTCATTCATATAAATTAAATACAGTGGATTCTGGATAATCGGACCAGCCGCCTATTTGGCCCAAATTCCCATATCCCGAATCAAATATATATCTTCTGTATTAATTTGCGCCAGGTATTGGTACCAATTCACCGGTTAATAGGACCAGTTTAGTGCTGTTTTGCATTAAAAAATCTATACTTTTTTATTTTTTTTTATTTATTTATTAGCACTGATAATCCAATACGTCCATCCAGGGCCTGTATGGCTAGAAGCCGACGAGTTGGGTCCCTGGATAAACCTGGCTTAACGACTGCTGTATGATGGTCACAGCAGCCGGGGAGGTGAAGATCATGAATCACTGATGGTCACCCATCCAGTGACTAGCTGTGCCTGATGTTGCTTAACTTCACAGAAATTGTTTCAGTGAAATTTCACCAGGCCATGGCCTCCCCAGCGATATATCGATTATTGGTTTTTGCAAAGGCACCAATCAGAAATCAGCAATTTACGCGCACCATCTTTTCATGTGTATGCTTTCTCATTGGCTACTTTATTTAACCCATTCTAATTTCGACAATCCCATGCTGCCTTACCCTTGCCGTTATTGCATATAAAGAAGTTCTCGTTCGTAGGGCCTCATTGCAATTTGCAAACTTTCTCATACGTGGGGTAATCATTTAGACTCGGAAGCTCATCGTTATCAAGGTATTCTTCTCCATTCAGGTTAGTTTTTAGTTACTGTACTTCATTTATTACTGTATCGGTAAGTGTATTTGCAGTTCAAAACTTTGTCGGATTTTTAGCACCGGCAAATGTCAGGGAATTTTTTGCAATCGGGAAAAGTCAGGGAAATTCTTATAGTCAGTGAAGTTTATTAAACAAATTTAGTTTCATTCATTGACCCTTTGTTCAGTTATTAATTCTATTTACCAAATGAGAACGTGGTTTTTCAGGAATGAAACAATAAAATCATTTGGAACAGTTTATTCTTTTATGGGTGTATTTTCCTGTCGATAGATGGCACCATTGTGTTTATTTTTTGATTGCTTATTTCAACCGTTGTACATCGTATTTAGACCGTTTTTACATTGTTTTGCTCCTTTTTTTGTGAAAAATGGATGATTATGTCGATGCAGGTATTGATGCTGAAGATCCTGATTTTGAATTAAATACTGATTCTGAAACAGAAATATTATTACAAAATTGTACATGACGAACGCATATGTTCGTCATTGGTTTGCCAGATAGTACATAAAATCTGGTCCTGGAGGATATCCTTCAAAATTTACGGTGGTCGTGAAGAGGTTAAGATGCAACCTCCTAACAGCAGCCTTCGACAACTGGCAGAGACATTAAATGTTCATTAAACAACAATCACATGTTTAATCAAGCAGGAACATGAACTTCGACAGAAATTGGCAGCACATGAAGGACAGCACTCGAAATCAGGAAAAAGGAAACTAGAGGGAAAGGATTCTGACGTAGAAGATGCTTTGAAAGAATGGTTCACCAAGGTGACAGAAAAAGGAGTGCGAATTAGTGGGCCAGTGCTGAAAGCTAAGGCCGGGGATTTCACAAACGGGTTTGGGCATCATGATTTCTGAGTAACAGACGGCTGGTTACCGCGGTGGAAAGCTCGACATGAAATTAAATTCAAGAAAACACATGGTGACAAGGGTAGTGTCGATACAGTAAGTGCTGAAAATTGGAAAATGAATGAATTGCCTATCATACTTCAGCAATATTCGGCTGATGACATTTATAATGCCCACGAAACAGGCTTATTTTATCGAGCTACACCCGATGGATCACTGGTTTTCAAAAGCGAAAATTTGGTAGGATCTAAAAAAGCTATGGATCACGTTACTGTTTTATGCTGCACAAACATGTCTGGATCGATAAATGTAAACTAGTGGTGATCGGGAAAAGTGCTAAACCACGGTGTTTCAAAGGCTTGAGAATGGACAGATTACCTGTAACTTAATTGTCTAACAAGAACACATGGATGACGGCCGATTTTTTTTGTTCAGTGATTAATGAAATGGAATGCTGAACTTCAGAATAAAGGTAGGAAGATTCTCTTGCTGTTAGATAACTGTACATCGCACCCATATGTGAATTCTCTGTCTAACATTCAATTAAAATTTCTTCCACCCAACACTACCTCCATTATGCAACACTTGGATATGGGGATCATTAAAAATTTGAAATCGCTGTATCGCGAACGGCTGGTAAATTACACTCTCGAGATTATCGAGGAAAATCTGTTAACATGTACGTCGACAGCAAAGGAAGTCAGCGCAAAGGTGTCCATTTTGCAAGCGATAGAATTTGTCAGTGATAGCTGGCACGAGATCAGTAGCCAGACAATTCAGAACTGTTTTGCACACTGTGGTTTTAAACATTCATTTGAGGGTGAAATGACACCACTGGAAACAACAGAAGAATTTCCAGAACTACGATAAATTATGAATGCAGAAGAATTTTTGAACATTGATGACAATCTTCAGTGTTACGATGAAAATGAATCTGAAAGTACTGAAGATCAAATTACAGCAAAACGGCAGAAGATTGTGGAAGAACAAGAGAGTGATGATGAAATTCCTTAACCTGAACTAATCAAACATTCAGAAGCTAAACAATGGATTACAGGGTTACGGCGACATTTCATGCAACATGTAAACGACACTTTCCCTATGTCTGTGCTTGACCAGTGTTATGAATTTATTCACTTGAATTCCATTCAGAATTCACGACAGACAAAACTAGATAAGTTCTTCAGAAATACATGTACAAGTAATTAAACGAGTCTGATACAGATATATCTACTACGGTACAGTATTTTATTAACAATGTTTACTTACATTTGTATTTGCTTATTTACCGGGTGTTTCAAAAATGACCGGTATATTTGAAACACCCGGTATATTGTACCTAATTTGTGAATAATACATTAATGCAGTAAATAAATAACAGTGTATTGTTTTTTTTTTTCATTCAAATGTTTTTTTTTCATTTTCGATTAATGGGGTCAGCTGCTTAATCGGGCCATTTTGTTTACATCCCGATGTGGTCCAATTATCCGGAATCCACTGTACCAAACATTTTTTTCCAGGGGATAATCTCCCCTTAAACATCCCTCCTGATGGATTATTTCAGAATTATAACTTTGTAACTTGAATATTCACCATGCTAACCTTCCATTGTGATCTCAGAAGATGTGTAGCCATTTAAGGGATTGTTTATCACAGTACAACATAAAACAGATTCTGTTGTTCTATGAACAGAATGTTCCAACAGAAGAAAGCAAACTATATTTCTTCCACTCTGTTACACTGTACACTGACTGAGCAGAATTCATGGGATAGCAGGTTGTTGATTCATGATCGGACACCACATCATCCCATGAATTCTGCTCAGTCAGTGTGTGTGTGACCTATGCGGCTGCCGCAGTTGTGTGTGTGTGAGAACTTGTGGGAAATGACTGTGGGTTTGATTCATGTGAAATGCAACGTCGTCGTGAGTTGACTGCATTTGAACAGGGCATGGTGGTGGGTGCCCGACGCATGGAAAGTTCGATTTCAGCGGTCATGTATGAATTCAGTATCACACGTTCAACCGTGTCTAGGGTGTACTGAGAATGGTTGGAGGATGGCATAACAGTCCACAACAGACACCATACCGGGCGTCCAGCTGCCCTTGATGACCGTGACTGGCAACACCTGAGACGAATGCTCGACAGAGACAAGAGGGCCACATTGTGAGAAATTACAGACCAATTTAATGTCAGCTGAGCTAGAAACGTCTCCCATTGGACAGTTCGTTGGAACATGCGTGCCCTTGGGTATGGGAGCAGTCACCCTATGCGGGTACCACTGTTAACCCCGCGACATCGGGCACTCCCACGTGCATTTGCCACCAATCGTATTGAATGGACACTGTGACAGCGGTGTAATGTCAAATGTCAGATAAGTCTCGGTATCCACTGTTCCATGGAAGCACTGGTGTGACACCGAGCTCATGAGGTGATGGACCTATAAGCTAAGAGAGCATGGTTCAGGGTGGTCTGGTATCAGTCATGGTCTGGGGTGCATTTTCCTTGTATGAAATGGGCCCTTTTGTTTTTCTGGAAAACATGTTGAATAGTCTGCGGTATCATCAACTGCTTGGAAGTCATCTCCACCCGTTTTCGGCCTTCCAAGATGACAATTCACTGCCACATCACTCCGGCCAGAAAATAGGTGACTATCCCGTGAGTTTTTCTCAGTCAGTGTATATGTATTTCATTTTGCTTCAGTTAAGGTACAACAGCAGTACATAATCGTCAAACATTAGTTATGGATTGTCCATCCAATTGCTTTATTTAAGATATTAATATGAACCAGTGGTAGCTTAACCATAAGGGCTGTAGGGCTATTGTCCAATTTTTATCTATATGAATGGTAATCCGAATTGTGAACAACTCACCAATTTCTAAAGATATAATTTTATGTGTAAGATATGTAGATGACATATTTATGATCTATGAAGGAAATAGTCATCAAAAAATTGTGGAGCTCCTTTCACAACAAAAAATATTAAAATTGACTGTTAATGAATGTAATGATGGAAAAGCCCAATTTTTGGACTTAAATATAATAATGGATAAAAGAAAATGGGAATTTGACATTTACGAAAAGCCCACTCGGGGGAATTCCCTCCCACACTATTGGTTCGTCATCTCTAATAATTACAAATTCAACACTGTAACAAACATGATACAAAGAGCAAGAAGTTTATGCTCACCAAACTACTTAATTAAATATATTTATAAATTAAAGAATAAATTGATTAAAAATAAATATCCAGACAGAATAATTGAAAAATTATTGGTTGATGCATTTAAAAATATAAATAAAGAAGAAAATGAAAAAAGTAAAGGATTTCCAGTTTCGTGCACACTTTTGGCCAAGTTTTCATGTTTTCCACCGAACACTTAAGATTTTCTAAAGAGTATGCTAGAGATTTTAAAAAGATAAAGAAATTATTTAAAGATACAAAAATTGAAATTGTACCAAAAATAAAAAATACGATTAAGCTGGTAAAAATGAATAGACAGATGCAAAAAAGAAGAAAATGATAAATATAATAATACATCCTATTTTACAGGATGTAAAAATTGTGAAATAAATTATATCGTGCGAGTCATCTAGATCAGTGTTTCTCAGAGTGGGCGATATTGCCCCCTAAGGGGCAGCTAGGTCGTTAGAGAGGGCATTAAGTAGCAGTTGGGCAGTAGAAGGGGCGTTAAGTAACAAGTGAGCAGTGGGTGGGGGGGGGGGGGTAGGCAGAATATCGCGAAACATGCAGCTATGATTCAGTTGTATGAACTTACATAATACGAGGGCTATTTCTTTTCAACCTCCGATGGGACATAAAATAAAGACAATGAATATCAAAATTACTTTTCGATGGAGCCACTGTAGAGATTGAGACATTTGTCATACCGATGTAAGAGTTTTCCATTACCCTCTTCATAGACGTTTGCCGCCAGCATGTTGAGATACATCTCCATGGTGTCTTGAAGCTCTTTCTTCAGTTCTCAAAAAAGATGGAAGTCACTAGGCACCAGGTCTTGGCTGTATGCCAGGTGATCAAACGCTTCCCAATGAAATTGCTCAAGAAGCTGTTGTGTTACCACTGCAGTATGCGGTCATGCATTGTTTCAACATGCTGGCTGTAAGCTTCTATGAAGAGGGTATTAGTAAATTTGTCCACCTGTATGAAAAATGGTTACAACGTCAAAAAATAGCTTCGATTGTACTTGACTACTGGTAATAAAATCATTTTGCTGTTCTCATTTATCTTTAATTTATGCCCCATCAGCAGCTGGAAATAAAATAGCCCTTGTAATTAATTGTATTGCCGATGATGGTAGCAAAAAAAGAATTTTAACCTATAAATCCTTTCACTTCCGTAATTAAATGATGGTGAGAGCAGTTTAGCAGTTTATTATACAAGCTCTTCACAAGATGCCAAACTGCCCTTTTGATCTATCGCTCTATCTCACTCCCTTCTTCTGAACCATGGATTTCCTCGATCCCATGATCTATGATTTTTTTTTATAATCTCCTTGATATTTGCAGAAACCTTAAGAAGTGGCTGGGGGGGGGGGGGGGGGAGCATAAATAAACTTTGCTTATACTGTGACGGGACATGTGTGATATTTCGTTTTATATCTCACATGGCCCGCCACTACAGATATGCCATTTTATTAGGCATATCTGTGTTGTCTAATATTAGTCGTAATACAGAATATTGGAGGTGAAATTAGCAAAGGAAGCAGAAAATAGAAATCGCATTTGTTAGTTAGTAGAAAGGGGGGGTTGTATAAGGCGGTAAGATAGGAAAATTTGTTAGCTATGAAGACAGGAATTAAATTTTAA
>JAHWFO010001864.1:1269690-1307229 GCA_023313115.1 Rhysida immarginata | reverse complement strand
GTCCACGCGACAGAGCACAGTATTCGTGTTGTTTTGAACCATGGGACGTGGTAAGCCAGTAGAAACGTGTATACGGCAAAAAATTATACAGCAGTTCCAGAATAACAAATCCCAGCGAGCTATTGCCCATGAATTATGAGTTCCACTCTCTACTGTTAATGGGATCATCAAGCGTTTCAGAGAAATCGGGAAAACAGAACCAGGGACTGCACCAGGCAAGCAGCGATTATTGAATGTTAGGGACCTACGAGTATTTCGACGTCACATTGTGAAAAACAGGCATGCTCCCATAAGTGAAATGACTGTTTGGGGCTCGAGAATATTTTTATATACCCATATCCGAAAGCACAGTCCGCCGTTACATCAGAAGATGCAACTATTACTTATACGCTACAAAGAGGAAGCCATTTATGAGCACTGTAGCTAAGCATCGCCGGGTAGCATGGGCCAGAACCCATCTAAAGTGGACCCTTGCTCAGTGGAATAGTGTTCTGTGGTCTGACGAGTCCACCTTTGCAGTAATGTATGGCAACAACGGTCTCAAGGTGCTAAGGACCAAGCACGAAAGTAATCATCCTGACTGTTACCAGAGGAAAGTTCAGAAGCCTGCATCGCTGATGGTGTGGGGCTGCATGAGTGCAGCCGGGACGGGATCGCTTCACTTTTGCGAGGGCACTATTAACTCTGCTGCCTAAATAAACATTCTTCAGCAGCATCTGCGTCCATCCCGCCAAAAGTTGTTCAATAGAAGACCAAGCATCTTTCAGCAGGACAACGCGAAGCCTCATGCTGCTCGGAACACCAAGGCTTGGCTACAACAGCAACGTTTCAGGGTGCTTGACTGGCCTGCCTGCAGCCCATATCTGTCACCAGTTGAAAATGTATGGCGCATTTAAAAGCGAAAAGTCAGACAGCGGAAGCCTCGAACACTGCAGCAGTTGCGGGCTTGTATTTCCGAAGAGTGGGACAAAATTACAGTAGAAACAACGCAGAAGTTAGTGTCCAGCATGCCTCAACGACTTCGGAGCGTCATTCGTCGGAAAGGTGACGCTACTCAGTGGTAATGTGCAATAAACTGTACCGTGTACGAAGTTCATTGCAACGTGTTGAAAACGGAACATTACAAAAAGTCGCTTATTTAATTTTCTCGTTTATCTTTTATGTTAAAATGCTATATCACAGTTGTACTAAAGCTCTGTGCACTCAATAAAGTAATTTTCATTTGTTTACAATTAGTTTTGTTGTACTTATCCAAAATTCTGTAGGTGTCTGAAGTTCATTGACGCTAGGGTTGTACACTAAAATCATCAAACCGAATAAGTTTGAAAAGGGGTAAAGATTATTTATGAGAATCCGTAAAATATCAACACCAAACGTTCATAAATGTGAGAAGCAAAAAATTGCAAATGCAAGTTTTTATGTGGATTCATCTCTGATCAGAAACATTAGTGAGCGTCTCAAATTACAAACCGTGATTACGAACAAACCCGATTCTTACATTAATAAGGTAAAAACTAGACGGCCCATGTATAGCAGAATGTTTCCGGAATCTGCATTCAATCAATGTGAAATAGCCTGGCTAGGCAAAAAAATGAGAACAATGTCTCTTGAAAGTAAGGGACTAGAAGGAAACAATTCAAGCTCCACATCAGCTTAAAGCGACGTTAAACGCAAACGTCTTGTGATCCCTTTGAATAATTTTCAGAGGAGAGGGCCATTGTAATCTCCTCCTGGGTTAGTCGTTTTTTTACTATAGTATGCAAATTGAGAAACCACGCTTCTGAACGGGTGAATCACACATCGATGATGACTAACAAAAATGTTACAAATCAGATACGCTTCTCGGGGTTACTTACATACACGTCTGGGGTGATTAAGGAGTGAGGAGGTCAAGAGAGAAATAAACGAAACCCGATACAGTGGTAGAATAGCCAGAAACTAAAGTAGTTCATAAACTACCACAAAAAAATATAAACTTTTATTTTTTACCTCTGCATTTTTGCAGGTAAGGGCAAAAATGCAGGTAAGGGCAAAAATGCACGCTACAAAGCTTAAGTAGCAGGAAAATTTGATTAAAGTTGTGCCTTTTGGTAAATAAAAACTAGTTAATTGAAGGAATGTTACAAAACAACAAATTCCACATAAAATGAGTGAATTAGCCTCAAGTCTAATTTCTGATTGCTACCTGCCACAGGAGGATTATGTCAACATGATGTTGTTATTGTTATTTAATTGGTCATTTATTAGAATTGTATTGAGAACAATACTTTTCGAATTTTAGACAAGAAATTGCCAGATCCCCTTTTAGGACACCATAATAATAGTAGTCTATTTGCAGTAAATATTCCACCATTTAAAAAAAATTATCTTGCAATTTATAATTCTTGAAAATCATATGAGGTGCAATCATTAAATTCCAAGACTAGTCCCATAAATAGAAACAAAATTACCTGATTTAAATTTGGCTGCCATCCCCTTCAAAATAGTCAAAGCAGCTGTACACCGATCCCAGCACTTCTTCCATTTTTGGAATGCCTCCTGGAAGTTGCATTTTTGAAGCCTGTCAAGCACCTTCTGCGATTCGCATTGGATTTCCTCTACTGTGCCAAAACGGTGACCCTTCAGCCTCAAGTTTTGGAAACTGAAAGAAATCGCAAGGGGCCAAATCTAGTGTTAGTTTTTTTGACATTCGCAGGATTGTACACCATGAATTTGTCCTTGCAGCTCAAACAGCGAATGGTGATTTCTACTGCAACGTTTTGAAACATCTCTGGGAGTACATTTCATCTGAAACTACCACAACTCTGGGTAGAGAACAAATGGATGGTCCATGATGACAATGCACCAGCTCACAGAGATCTAGCAACATGCAAGTTTTGCACCCATAACAAGATGGGTGGCGTTCCTTATCCCCCGTATTCATCAGATTTGGGCCCCTGCGACTTCTTTCTGTTTCTGAAGATGAAATTGAAGCTGAAGTGTCACAGTGGAGGATATCCAATGCAGATTGCAGGTTTTGGACAGGCTTCAAGAATGCAACTTCCAGGAGGCATTCCAAAAATGGTAGAGGTGCTGGGATGAGTGTACAGCTGTCCAAGGGGACTATTTTGAAAGAGATGGCAGCCAAATTTAAATCAAGTACCGTATATACCCGCGTATAGGTCGATTTTTTTTTTTTTTTTCCAAAAAATGACCCCTAAAAACCACATTCGGCCTATGCGCGGGTCAGAGTTGATGAAAACTCTTATAAGTGGAGTTTACAAAAAACTAAGCAATAATTTTATTTATTAATCCGTTTAGATTTCATTTATTAACCCTTTCACTGCATAAATAAATTTCTGATAAGATAAAAGTATTATGAGAATCTCTAAAACGCTGTGGCGGCCATATTGGAGAAAGTATGAGAGGGGGAGGGGCTTCAAACGAAACCAGCGCATTTTTACGTGTTCTGTCATTCCAATACATACAGTAAATTAGTGGTGTGCGATCCATCGATGGTTTTGTTCGTCGTTCAATGGAAATTTCGATGGTTTTCAACCATTGAACGATTTTTACAAAACATTGATTGCCAGCGATGGTGGTTTACAAACCATCGATGGAAATTTCGATTGTACTTCGATGGTAAATGGTTGGTTAAGTCAAATCACCAATCAGTCACTAGACTGCGTTAGCTAGGAAAACTGCTAATTAAATACATTAATCTAAACAGTATTCAAAATGGAATATCGAAGCATCGAAGATTCAAGAAAACTAAAAAATTCGATTTCGAAACAGTTTGAACATCGATACTTTAAGCCTACTGAAAGATGATCGAAACAAAATTGAAACCATGATCGAAAAATGGTTTATAACATAAAATACTTGAAATAATTTTTTTGTATCTGCTACGCATTGTAAAGATCATATACCGTTAAAATTTGATTGAATTCCAACAAAAAGTTTTCAAGTTAATCATTCAACATCATAACGCGTTTACTTTTGAGTACTAACCAGCACTTGTTACAATTTTCACTGCGTAGCTCGGAAACTTCTCGTTGGAATTCGATCAAATTTTAACGGTATACACAGTCTTATGTACCCTGTTATTCCTCCAAGTTTCATTAATCTAGGCGTTTTCTCTCATGCGTTGCATTTTTTTTCCCTTTTTTGCCTCGGCCTATGCGCGGGTCAAGGCGTTTTTCCACTTTTTAGGCTCAAAAACAGGGCGTCGGCCTATGCGCGGATCGGCCTATACGCGGGTATATACGGTAATTTTATTTCAGTATATGGGACTAGTATCAGAATTTAATGATCGCACCTCATGTATTTCTACATTTTATACATAAGAAAAAACTTTAGAATTTTGTATGTTGAAAGGCATCTGGGTGTATATACTCTTGCTAATATTGCCATAGCTTAAAAGTTGAAATGGGTGAAAAGAGATTGCAATTTTTTGAACAATTACTGTGCGTCGCAAAAGTTTAGGCAAAATCATTTTTTTCAAGGCAAACACGCTTATTATATGAAACGTGAAATTGTCTTTTATAATAACTCCAGAATCAAACAAACTAATTCCATACACAGAGTTTTTAATACACAGCTTACATATTTCGTACAAAAATGATAAACAAATAAAGAACAACATAGTTTTGACGTCTCAAAAATATAAGCAAAAAAACTTATTTGGACTTTTACCACTACATTAACGAGAAATTATGTTTCCGTTGGCTTTAATTACTTGGAAGACACCATTACTCATGAAACAACCAAATTTTGCATTCCATATTTTACCAACAATCAGAGATCACGTCCTTCAGTTCATTCACAGATGAGTATTGCTTTGCACAGCATAAATTTCCCTAGATATAACCCCCAAAAGATTTTCAGTGGGATTCAGGTCGGGGCTTCTTGCATGCCACTTTGTCACGAATCCCATTCTGCTGGAACCATCGTTTTGTGGACTTTGCGCTTTGGATTGGTGTGTTGTCCTGCTGGAAAATCCATACTGGACCACCAATCATCTCACCAAATGGTAATAAATTCTCAGTCAATGTTTTTTGATAATTTTCAGACTTCTGATTACCACAAACAAATTCCAACAATGTTCCATTGAAAAAACATTCTGCCTGCTGAAAAAACACAGCTTCTCCATTCACAGGTCATGCCAATAGCTGGCCCAATCGTCTGGGCTATTTAAATTCCACTTGTCCTCATCTGAGAAGAGAAGTGATAGCCACTCGTCCTTCCATTCTTATGGGCTTGTGCCCAGATCAAACGTGCTTCAATGTGTTCAGGTTTTAGGGGAGGACATTGTCATTTTCACGTAAGCAAGAAGCTGGCATTCCTTAAGGTGCCTATGAATGGTGCCTTTTGATGCTAGGTTAGTCTTTTGAGCAATTTGCCTAACGGACAAACTGTTTTTGGGCGCTAGTCTGATGATTCGTCTGTCATCATGGGATGAAGTTGCTCTGGGTCATCCAGTGCGTGGTTGTGCTTCATGATGCTCACCTATTGCTAGAACTTTGTAAATTCCAAATACAAAAGACTGTATAATTGAAGCACTCTCTTTAACGGATCTTCCCCACTTTGCCAGTAGTGAATTGCTTGTTAGCTAGCATGATTATGAATCAGTTTAAGAAGAAATATTGTTACTTTTATATCGTTTCACATCTAATTTGAATAATTTTTATATGTTTTATACTAATTTACATGTCTGTACCGTTCTGACGAGGAGTCACTGTTATTGCCTAAACTTTTGAGACAAGAAAAATATGATGTTCTTTATTTGTCATCTTTGTGCGAAATACGCAAGATGTGTATTTAAAACTTGGTGTATGGAAATAGTTTGTTTCATTCTTAGACATTAAAAAAAAATTAAAAAAGAAATTCAAGTATAGTATGTTGATAAATGTGTTTACCATGAAAAAAATGATTTTGCCTAACTTTTGTGATGGTTTTGCCTGTATATGATTTTTATTGTATGTAATATCTTAAAAAAATACTAGGTGGTGCTTTAATTAAAATTATTTTGTAGAGATGGAAAACCTTCTGCTCGAATGGTTTTGCTGAAGGGCTTCAGCAAAGATGGCTTTATATTCTTTACCAACTATGATAGCCGAAAGGGGCATGAATTGGTAAGAAATGCGTTATAATCTTAATAGCTTATTAAAAATTCTCATTTTATTATTTTTAGGTAGAGAAAATGTACCAGTAGTTGACAAGAGTACCCAATTGACACTATACGATTTAAGGGCCATAAGTAAGGTAACGGCATAAAGAGAGACTGATGCTGCTACTGGGATTAAACAATTTATTAGGCTTCCCAGAACAAAAAAAAACTAGGAAGTTTACTTCCTGTCATGGCCTTAACCATGCATTCATTGTTCAATGCCTTACTAAGTTGGGAAAAAACCTAAGAAATCACTAGGTGACTTGATCTCTTGACCACTTGAGAATTTATTTCAAGAATGTTATGCAATACTTACTTGTTATTAATTTTACGTGGGCCATTTGTGTGATCAATGGACAGTAGTTCTAGTAGTAACAGAATTTCAGATGACCAATATGTTAACTGTTTTAACCCATGGTCAACTACTAGAACCCAAATATATAGTGTCATTAGTAATTGATATAATCTGTCAGTTATTGATAATTTCTGTGTTTAAAAAAACAAAAAAGTATACTAATGTGATGCAGAATATAAGGTAATAATAAAGGAAACAAGATGATTTTAAGTAAAACTTCTTAATTTCCAGTAATTGACCTAGCTCTGTCAATTTCTAGATCACCCATTTTGACCTAAGTTTCTAGGCCTATTCACTATTTGTTTTTGTTGGTCCTGAATCTTGTCACAGAGATGATCAAACAGTAACCCAGGATAAGTTACCTTGCAAGAAGAAAACTTCTATTCTGTGTACTATGATAAGAAGTACTACATTGCATGACTTTTGCAAGTAGGAGAACAATTGTCAAACATCAAGATTTCCCATGAACAATTTGTTTTTGTTGTGCAATACGATTGGCCAAGATCTGATGAAATTGCACACAAGGAAAGCACCTTCTTTTTCTAAGGTCCTGTCACACAAAATGGAGTGGAACGAACTAATTTATCATTTCAAGAAAGAAAGAAAAAAGATAAAAGATCGATATGAACAACTTAGGATTAAAAAAAGCACAATTTTAACCATGATCGAAAATTTGTTTATAAAATTTAATAAAATATTTAAAATACAAAGTTAACAAAAAGTAAACTTATCATTCCGTGATCGGCGTGCGAAAGAATTATTAATCAGCTACCCTCATGTTTAGCCATGTGCTTTGCATCGTCTTCACTCACTTTCAGCCATGACGGTTCTGGGAGGCAGTTAATTTTTAAATACTTTACACATTTTCGTAAAAAAATGATTGTTGTTATTGGTTCTTTAGAAGCTACTTTTAAAATGTGTTTTTTTTGTTTTTTCTTTTGTAAAAATGTGTAATCAAAATGTTGTCAATTGCTTGTGAAACTGCTTGTACATTAACTATCAACTTCTAGTGAATCATACATTAGTTAGGAAAAAATTTAATAACTTAATAGCTTTTAAAGATATAATAATTGTTTGAGGTTAGCACATTCTGCATCATATTTACAATTTAATGGTATAACTAGAAAAGTTTCAAAATGCAATTTGATTTAAGTACACAATATTGCTTCGCTGTATTGTCTTAAACTGTCAATTATTGGTACATTTTGCCTATGCCTTCAAAAACAATTAATTGCAATAACACAAGCTACATATTTTCTATAAACTATATTTTCAGAGGAACTGCTATTTACATTATACAAGGTGTGTAACAAAAACTTTTCCTTACATGAAATGTTCTTATCTAATCTAACCATAACTTGGTTACTTCTGGTTAAAGTGTAGTTGTAGTTTCATATGGTATGTTGGCACATTCTGTTCCTGTGTGTTTCCCATGAGTAATATAATGTAATTAATGAAGAGTTGTAGAAAATGAATTTTAACATGGAAATAAAGCAAAATAAGTAAAAAAAATCGTTATTTTCGTTCCGCTTAACCAATGGGAGATATCCTTTTCAATTGCCCCCCCCCCCCCCACATTATATATTCTCTAGCATTAAGGTTTTGAATTAGTTGCATTTTGTCTCTCATGGCTGAAGATGGCTACTTGGTAGCCGAAATACGTATCCAGTATTTCAAATCTCCTTGTGGATAAAAGGTTCCCTCCGATTTTGGTTGTCCCATTCCACAATTTTTGCTTAATTTTTAATTTTTGTTCAGTATGGCTTCTCAGCTCATGATGAATTTGTTTTTTAAATTTAATTTACAGGTAAGGTTACTTAGAGCAGATTCTATTTTCTCATCCAATGCTGTAAATTTAATATATTTCCAAAATTTATTACCGATTTTAAGAATAAGACTGTCAATTCTAGAGTTAAGAAAGTTAAACAATTTGCGAGTGGTTGGACCTTGAAATTTGATATCTGTTGAGCAAACTTTTTTCCAAAGAACTTAAGACCTATAAATTACACTTAGTTTTAAGCAATTTTTTTAGTTATTCTTTAGAATGGGATTTTTTTTTTTTAATCTTGTACAGAGGGTAGATTATCGCAAACGATAATCTGCGGCATTTACTCCTTCGAGGGAGTTTTGCGCCATCTGCGGGACCAACGGCTTAACGTGCTCCGAAGCACGGGGGGGGGGGGGGGGTCATGATGGAAGGGCTGCGGGGGGATAAACAACCCATGGGCTATCTCCAGCTGCTGGATATCCAGCACTGGTCACTCAGTAAATGGGTCAGACTAAAGTCCCCCAACAACTGGGCCCCAAATAGCAGTCCCACCCAGCAGTGGTCCTCAAGCTACTGGCTGTCACCCAGCCAGCAGCTGGTCGCGCCTGAAGTTGCTTAACTCCATCGATCAGTGAGCCAACTGACGAGACAACCAGGCCACAGCCACCCCCTTCGAATGGGATGCATTCTTAAACAAACTTAACTATGTCACGAAAAATATGAATATAAGGTTTCCACCTTACAGAAAAAATTTTATGCATTGTTGCCTGCTGTTCCTATTCCTGAGGTTGTTAACCTAATTAAAAACGCATACCCATTAGTTAAAAACGAGTCTTCACACACCTTTAATAATGACAAGATGAATGTTCTAGAAAAAGGTCTGAAATTCTCTTTTTTCCAAAAGACGTAATCCAGTCAAACAGCTGATTGCTGACATCGAAACTGGCATCCAATATTTGGATGATTCAAGCAAGTTATTTATTCAACATTCTTGCAAGTTGCAGATTGAAGGCAATTTAGCTGATAGGAACTCTTCCCACTTCCAATCCATAAGAAAAGAGAAAAGGCTTAAAAGAAAGACTGTTTTTACCTTAAGGCCAACAAAGGCAACACCGTTGTCATTTTAGACAAATTGGACTATATTTGTAGAGTAGAATCTCTAATCAACAGTGGCCCTACATTAATGTCACCAAAAATCCATTACCTCAGTTTGTGAATAAAGTTCACATGCTATTAGAGATTGTCCTTTAATGATTCCGAAGAAGGAAGCTTCTAAGTTTAATGTTCCTAATCTTCGCCTGCCTAGATTGTATTGTTTGTCTAAAATTCATAAGGCTATGAGACCCTTTGCCTCCAACATCAATTCTCCCAGTTACAAGTTATCTAAGTTTCTTACTAATGAGTTCAGAAAATTTGATCATATATTCAATAGATTAAAAGTGAAAAACAGCTTCGAATTAATTTCGAAAATCCAAAATATACAACAAAGTGAGTAGTGGCCTTACAGTATAAAAGATGGACGATAGGTGTTCAAACTAGTTTCACCATTTCTTCCCGGCTTTATCAAGGATACACGACAAGAGGCTTGCAAGCCTTTATATACAGAGGTTTTGGTACAGATTAAGCAATGAGTGTGGCGAAAAGAGATACAAATAGGTGGAACCAATACAGAAACAGGAGAAGGTAGCCAATGAACAAAATTATAAGTTAAAAAGAGTATGCGTAAATCGCGAACCAAAAAGAAGACCTATCCGGTTGTCTAGAAGACAAGGGGTTTTACCAAGAAATAATAAAAAAAAATCTATACAAACAGAGCAAAGAAATCCAGAAAAACAAGATAAAATAAATTAATAAAATACACATGAGGGAAAAATACAATAATTAAATAATAAAAGAAATAGATTGCAAAATGAATATTATAAAAGATCTGTTAACGAGTTGAGTATGGCATACAGGTCAAAGTCCATTTGGCAGTTGAGTAGTAGGTCGGGGTTGGATTCCTTAGCCTTGAAAATCTCAATTGCTTCAAGGGTGGCAGTCTTGGTAGGGTTATCACAAACGTGTAAGATGGACATCACCTCTCCTTGTGATCTTAATGCGTGCTCGGTACGTGCAAGATGGTTGGCATAATGTGATCTATTGTCCTGTTTTCTGAAGGATGCGACGTGTTCTTTAAAACGTATTGTTAAGTTGCTTGTCGAGAGGACTTATCACAAAAGGCACAGCTCAGGCGGTACACGCCGGACCGGAAAAATTTATCAGGAGCACTAGCGGTAGGTGAATTCATCTGCGCGAGCAGATGGGGTAGGGGAGCGAAAGGACATGCGGAGGCCAAGGGACGAGAGGAAATCAGAAAGTTGGAAAAAGTGGGGGCCTAGATTTAGCAAAGAGACCCACTTTTTGGAAGAGGGTTGGTCTGGTGGGCTAGGGTTGAGGAGAACACGCCTGTGGCGCTGAAGGATATGGGAGAAGGTGGAGGTAGAATAACTGTTCGTATGGGCAAGGGTGCGGATAATGCGGAGCTCAGAGGAACGGGAAGGGGGGCTGAGGGGGACCTTCAAGGCACGGTCAGTGAGGAAACGTAGGGAGGCGTGCTTGTGAATAGGGGGGTGTGACAAGGTGTGGTAGATAAGAATAGAGGACGTGGTAGGTTTACGGGAAACGGAGAAAGACAGACGGTTGGTGTGGAAGTTGTTGGTAATGAGGACATCTAGGTAACGGGATAGACCTGTTAATTTCGGTGTCGAAGGTAAATTGGATGTAGGGGGAGAAGGAGTTAAAGGTGTCAGCAATGGCAGAAGGGGAGGTTGATCGGGAATCGTATAGTATTAGGATGTCATCGACATATCGGAAGTAGGAAATGATAGTGGAGTTATCATGAAGGGGGTGACGAAGGTTAGTTGAAGGTGTTGTAAGTAGACTTCAGACAGAAAGCTGCTTAGTAGAAAGCCCATTCCTAGCCCAGAGGGTTGGGAATAGAAGGAGTTGTTAAAGGAAAAGTAGTTTTGTGAGGATATAACTGAGAGGATAGAGAGAAGGTCAATAATACCCGAAACACATCAATCTGGCTACGCGTTTGCCCGAAACATGTCAATCAAGCCACGACTGTGCCCAAAACACGTATATTCGGCCACATATATGCCCGAAATAGGTCAATTCGGACACGTATGTGCTCGAAACACGTCAATCTGGCCACAGGGAGCGAAGAAGCAAACAGAAGGTGTTCAAGGATCTTAAGGGTGACTGGGACATTAGTATAAAGGTTAGTGATGTCAAGGGACATAAGGGAGAGGTGTTCATTAGTAGGAAGGGAAGAGAGGGAATCAGTAAGGGCGAGGGAATTAGGGACATAGTAGGTATTGGCATAGTCTTTCTATCCCCTGGTCTGTGCACAGGTCCTATTCAGTTGGGCTATTGTCAAGGACACTATAGATGGCGTTAAAAACGACTCTTACCGAGGAATAGCACAGTCTTCCCCTACAGGAACCATGGAAAAAATTATTTTTTCTTCCTTAAACACATTAAAAATTTTTAGAAACAATAAATATCTTCTTCTTCTGGCATTACAGCTCGGGGTGAGCTTTGGCCTGCTTCACAATGTCCCTCCACTTTTCTCGGTCCAATACCACTTTCTTCCAGCCTTTAACATTCAAGATTCTCATATCTGCTTCCACTTCGTCCTTCCAACGGTTACGTGGTCTACCTTGTAATCGTCTCCTCGTCATGGCAGACCTAAAGATTCTTCTGGGTATTCTCTCGTCAGCCATTCTCTCTACGTGTCCAATCCACCTTAAACGGTGTGCTTTAGCAAAGCGTACTATATCCTCATTATCAAGGATTTCATTGATTTCGTGGTTTGTTCTTATCCGCCAAAAACCTTGTTCACACACAGGGCTGTAAATTCTTCTAACAATTTTCCTTTCGAAGATTCTCAGTTTATTTGCATCACCAGTTAGTATATTCCAGGTTTCCACACCATAAGTTACCACGGGTCTAATAAGTGTTTTATATATTTTCATCTTAGTATTTCTGGATAGGACACGTGATTTGATGAGCTTAAGGTTTGCGTAATAGGCTTTATTGCCAGCCATTATTCGACATTGTATCTCGTTACTCACTCTATTACAGTTATTAACTTCAACACCGAGATACACAAATTTATCCACGTTCTCAAATGTCATCCCTTCTATGGCAACGTCGACATTTCTTCTTCGCCCTTTTTTTGCCGACACTATCATATATTTAGTTTTGGTCTCATTTACTTCTAGACCCATACTTTTAGCAGTTGAATACATTTCTGCGAAAGTTGATTTAAGTTCTGTAATATTTCTGGCTATAATAACGATGTCATCAGCATATGCACATATATGATTAGATTTATAAATAATTGTGCCATTATCTACCAGTTTATGCAATACTGCTTGTAGTGCTAAATTAAAGAGAGTTGCTGATAGCGCATCACCCTGTCGTACACCTCTACTCAAAGAAAAGCTGTCACCACATTGTCCATCTATCATCACTTTAGCTTGGACATTGCTAAGAGTCATCTTTATAAGTCGTACTAACTTCTTGGGAATTCCTTGTGTTTCGATGTAACTCAGCAAATTTTCTTTAATAATACTATCAAAGGCTTGCCGAAAATCTACAAAAAGCATATGCTCATAGCATTTTTCCATGCTTTGCCGCACCACAAAAATCTGGTCGACGGTGCCTCTGGCTTTCCTAAAACCACATTGGTATTCTCCTATAATTTGTTCAGTATACGCCGACAATTTCACTAATAAAATGTTTGAGAATACTTTATATGCTATATTAAGGAGTGTGATTCCACGATAATTATTACAATCTAATTTATCTCCCTTCTTATAGATTGAAGTTATAATGCCCGTTTTCCATGCATCTGGCATTTCTTCTTTTTCCCATATTTCAGTAATCAATTCAAATAGCATTTCTTCAGCTTGTGTTCCCGCTTCTTTTAACATCTCCGCTGTTATATTATCTTCCCCTGCGGCTTTCACCTCAGATAGTGAGGGGTTTAGATTAAATGATTCGGTAGTCTGCAATATGGGTGATCTATCTACATTTTCATTTTCATTTCCATTTTCACTACTACTTTTATTTAATAATTCTTTATAATATTCTGTCTATCTTGCTAATATTTCTTCCTCTTCACCCAATAAGTTACCATTTTTATCTTTGCATCCACCAAGGCGTGGTTTATAATCTTTCCTAAACCAATCCGTTCCTTTATAAAATTTCCTCGTTTCATTTTTCATATTCTGTGTCTCTATCTCTTCTAATTTATTTTGAATCATTTTTCTCTTTTTCTGTCTACATATTCTATTAATGCCCCGTACACATTGGACCGGCAAGGCGGCGAAGCGTCTTTTTCTGCCTCCCCCCTCCTGCCTCCTCTGCCGCCCGCGCGAGTTGTTCCCACTGGACCGGCACGAGAGAAGCGGCAAGGGAAGAGAAATTATACAATGATGGCGTCGTGTCGATCTTAAGTTATTGAAGTAAAACTGGACGAAGTTCACGTTTCATAGAAATTTGTAATATCTGAAATTTGCTATATCTGAGACAATTCGGAATTTGTTTTATCACTGTTGAAAGGCCAATTGGCACAGTTGAGAATTCCGAAATTCGTTTATTTTTTTTTTTTATATCAGAGTTCATTATAAAGAAGTTCAACTGTATGCCAAACTCAACTCGTTAACAGATCTCTTATAATATTCATTTTGTAATCTATTTCTTTTATTATTTTATTATTGTATTTTTTCCCTCATGGGTATTTTATTAATTTTATTTAATTTAATTTATCTTGTTTTTCTGGATTTCTTTGCTCTGTTTGTGTAGATTTTTTATATTATTTTCTAGACTTCTTTGGCCTGTTTATATAGATTTTTTTTTTTTTTTTATTTCTTTGTAAATCCCCTTGTCTTCTAGACAACCGGATATGTCTTCTTTTTGGTCTGCGATTTACATGTACCTCTTTGTAACTTATAATTTTGTTCAGGAATTGAAACTAAAACGCTGTCGCAGCAGTATTTGCATATTCTGGTGTTAATCACATTTATTAGCATATAATTAACCAACATCTAATTTTATTTCGCCTTTTAACACGTCTTGTATTCCTATCGCTTTTTTAGATATCTGCGAAGTCGCTGAATGTGAACCGGACTTTAGAAGGGTATTGTTACTCGTATTTCTACCAATAATAAGACTTAAATTAGCCCTTCTAAGGATGATGTAACAATGTATGAAGTTTCCGTGCTCAGGCATACCCCTCACTTTACCCATTTGATAAAGGGCAGGGGATGAGATTTTTTCACCGGGATTTTGCTAAACCCACATTTTACATGATGCTCTATAACTTTCTGAATAACACATGGGGTCTAACCCCTATCCCTACAAAATTAAAATTTTCAAAATTTACCCCTTCATTGGCTACCTTCTCCTGATTCTTGTATTGGTTCCCCCTATTTGTATGTCTTCTTGCCATGCTCATTGCTTACTCTGTACCAAAACCTCTGTATATAAAGACTTGCAAGCCTCTTGTCGTGTATCCTTGATAAAGCCGGGAATAAATGGCGAAACTAGTTGGAACTCCTGTCGTCCATCTTTTATACTGTAAGGCCACTATTCACTTTGTTGATAAGAACAGTATTGTGAACCCTCCTCTTTCTGATGCCAAGATATTCAATTAAATGCAGGCGAAATACTGGTCTCATTTGATGTTTGTTCCCTTTATCTGAGCGTTCCTGTTGACGTCACTGTTGGTTATCTTAGAAATTTCCTATCTTCTTCCAAAGTTGTTCCCGAAAAAGCCAATGAATATATACAGGGTGATTCGCGGTCACTTCCTTATTTTAAAAAATCATAACACAAAAAGTATTGGCAATATCGATTTTATTTTTTTCTGTGTACAGGGGTACATTTAAATTTTTATTTTATTAGGTTTTAAAAACGACATCTCGAAGGTGGCCGCCGTCCTCGTCAATGCGCTGAGATACGCGAAATCTAAAATTACTGTCCACTTTTTTCAGCATATCTGTGCCTATGTTGGCAATAGCAGCACGAATATTGTTTTTCAGGTGACGAAGGGTCTTTGGACGATCCGTGTAAACTAAAGATTTAAGGTAGCCCCACAAAAAAAAGGCACATGGGGCTAAATCTGGCGAACGCGCTGGCCACTGAAGATCGCCTCGAAGAGAGATGAGCCGTTCTAGGAAGTGTTCCTGCAAGAGATTAATTGACGTTCTTGCTGTGTGAGCCGTGGCGCCATCCTGTTGAAACCACACTTCCCCTACATCTTTGCCCTGAGGTGTGGGTGGGGTGGAGCCAGAAGGCACCTTCAACAAAAATAAACGCCCACGCGAACAGGAGCGGGTTTTTTAAACTTGCAGGGGTTAGATTTTTAGCACAAGGAGGAGGCGAGAGTGAATAATCAAATACAATTTTTTATTCCTAGAATAATTACGGTATAGCAATAAAGAAAAACTTATCATAAACCAAACTTGGGGCCCCAAAACTATGAACGTGCAATCTATTTAACAATTAAGACTGAATTTAAACATAGAAAGAAATGTATTTTAACAAAATCATACGTAACACTTAGCAAGCTTTAGCTGACACAATAAACCCATTACTAATCATTGTCTTTGCACCATTAACGCAGCAGAGTAATTTCTAGAATGCGTCGTGCTCTCCTTTAATCAAATTTCCACCTAGTGCATCACCAACCACACCTAGGATTAGGAACCGGGGAGAGAGCTGTAACCCCGCTGCAACCACTATCATGTGACGCTTATAGCAACAAAATGCTATCAACACACCCTCTGCTCGTTAATATCCGTACAACAGACCCATTTATATCGAACGGCAATACTTTAAAACAAGAACTCAACATGTAACAAGCACACTCCCCTTGTTAAAACTATGTTCCTTGTGTTCAGCTAAGCAATGGTATATATATAGATTTATACCAGCATATGGAGATCTACCAATCGTAATGATTAATCATAAATAAATGTTCAAAAATCACTGTTCTTGCTTAAAACTTCCTACTTATATAGTTTATAATGCAATACACACATTTCTGTAACATTAAACTATTTGCTTTCCCATTTAGTCTATTTTGAAAGTTAAACAGTGTTTATTCTTTCTTTGCCATGAACATATACTAATCCGTCCAAACTGGTAGAAATTTCCGTTATACTTCTATCGAGTATTTGGCACACAATCCCCATTAAATTAATCAGTTTAGCCAGCCCCGAAAGAAAAGAATCAGAACGCTCTCACCAGTCCGCAGAACTTGTTTTTCGTTGATCTTCTCAACTTAGTTGCGTGAACAAAAGAGCATTCCATACGCACATCTCAGTTGTCGGCTGGAAACGCATCTTTTCCCTTCTTGGATTAGTCTACTCCTGTAAAAAGTTTTTTAATTCCAACTACATCGATGCAGCCTATAGTTTTTATCAAATTTTAATAGGCTTGTGTTCGAAAAACCGCGATCGCAATGTCGCTGCATGGATGGGGGGAACGAACGAACGCGACACCGCCGTGACCTTAACTGCCTAACACATCGATCGGAAACGCGAGACTCTCTCCTAACAAAGGGAAAACAACTGCCACACTGTTGTCGGCCGAATTTTCCGAACACAGACATCAACAACAACGATTTTAAGTGATTGTCACCCGATAAATGTTGCAGACATCGGACAACGATCAGCTTTTACAACGAAAAAAAAATTTATAATAAATAAAAAAAAAATGCAACAATTCTATATCAGATGCACAAAATGAATTATCCCACACATCATCGCAACAAATCACAAACACACACCCACACATTCATAACCCACTACGCCCACAAACGATACGGCCACAACATTTACGCAGCACCATTATCTACTGCCAAAAAAACGAACTCAAGGAAAATAATTTCTAAAAAAAAACTTTATTATTATTTATTTTTTACATCTCAAACAAACACACACTGACATCAGTCACATACGCCCCCTCTAAGAGCCGCATGCACGCCACAATGAACACAAACATTAACCTTTCATTCGGGCAACACACACAACTCATTCTCATACTCATTATAAAAAGGGGATTTGGCCCACGTAAAACGCTTTGGATTATCGGACCTCTACCAAGCTGGGATATGCACCCAATTGCCACAAACAGGCACGGACCCACTGTCCCTAATATAATGACAGACTGGGCCAGTTGCTGCTGCTTGGCAACTGCCCACACAGCTATGACCTAATCTTCCTGGAGGTGCCTTTCTTCCTGCGGGCATCACTTATGGCTACATTTACTACAGGTCTCGCAGCCTCTCCTTCATCAGCGCTCACACCGGTATCATGCACCTCCCACATAGAAACCTCACGTGGAGGCTTCTCCTTCACCGGGTAGCCAATCAATCGCACCCGGCCTTTGGATACCACCCGAACGTCATGAAACTTTGCCCGTCTCACCAAAACTCTATTTTTAGACAGTGCCTTTAATACCACGAATGGTCCGAATGCCTCTCCGTGCCCACAACTATCACACGGCTACCAGGGCGAATTGACCTTCGTTTCATTACATCAACTGGGCTCTTCATACTGTTCTTTCCTTGCGTGACTGCCTGCATCCCCATTTGAGGTGGCTTGACTGCAGCCACCATTCCACAATCCAGAACGATCTTGGCTCCCTCAGACATTGTCACCGCGGAGCACATAAATGACACTCCATCCAGGGCATCAGTTCCTAATATTCCATCGTATGGCCGTTTGGCGAAGGAGTGAAGTAGAAATCCACAACCGGGCACAGACCTCCCACGAATGTTTATATCCAAGTCGGCCTTGTGTCGGATGTGGATACACCCGCCATTTACCCCTCGCACCATGGTATCAACGTCCTGGATGGAGGCCTGAGGTAGCTGCGGACACAGATCCTCATCGATAAACGAGACCTGGGATCCAGTGTAAACAAGCATATTAACTGGTTGACCCTGGATCACAACATCCACGATACAAATTGTCTTTTCCTCTACGGAGGATAATCGGGTCGAGTCCTTCAGCAACCGTTTGCACCGACTCTTTGCCTTGGTTGATGACAGTCCCGGGCATAATGCCCCGGGGCGCCGCATTTAAAAAAAGGTTATTTCTCTTCTAGCAGGATGGGAAGACCCACTTCCCTCCTTCAATAATTTTTTGAGCATCCCTCGAATCTCACGAATTTCCTGTTTACATTGAACATTCTATGTTCCCAGATCCATTAGCAGGCGGTCTTCCACTCTTCTTGGCACATGCAGTAGCCCCGTCGTCATCATCGTCATAATCTAATGCACAAGTGTCCAACTAGACCCTACTACTTTCGCCATGGCTACCCTGCTGGGGGTGACCGTGGCCTGGTTGTCTCGTCGGTTGGCTCGCTGATCGATGGAGTTAAGCAACTTCAGGCACAGCCAGTGGCTTGAGGACCACTGCTGGGTGGGACGGCATTTGAGGCCCAGCTGTTGGGGGACTTTAGTCTGACCCATTTGCTGAGTGACTAGTGCTGGTTGTCCAGCAGCTGGTGATAGCCACTGGTTTGTTGGTCCGCCAGCAGCTCTTCCACCATGAACCCCCCGTGCTTTGGAGGGCACGTTAAGCTGTCGGTCCCGGCTGCTACTGTCATCTCATAGCAGTCGTTCGTTACTGGGATGGCGCAAAACTCCCTCGAAGGAGTAAGTGCCGCAGATGGCTACCCCGCTCCAGCTCCTCCGACTCCATCGCCACTCTGATTGCGTCTTTGAAGGTCTTTGGAGCTGTTGCCTTCAAGAGCTTCTTATGCGGTAGGAGGGTCCCATGGCGAAAGCGTTGCAGCAATAGTTGTTCGCGCGTAGCCTCCATGGCCTGATTTGCCTGGATAATTCGGTCCATGCCTAGCTGTAACCTCCCAGAACACTCCAGGACAGTCTCTTTCCTCTGTTGGACCACGTCGTATAATTCTTTTCCGTAGTCCCCTTAACCGACCGAATATCTAGCCAAGACGCGATCGGAACAATGGGTAGCTGTCTACATCGAATAATTAGAGTGCAGCTGCCTTGGCCCCTTCAGCTTCGACTTGGCTACTGTCAGTTTGATCTCTTCTGACCAGTAGCCAAGTGCACCGATACTCTCAACAGCCTTCAGGAATCCAGTGACACTAATCCCAGTGCCATTGCCGAAGAACACGGGCACCGTGCCCGTGTACCCGGCCATCTTGGGTTCCTGTACTGCATCAGCATTAACGTTTTCTCCGGCTGCATGCCGTCCGGCATCCTAAGCAACCTTTCACTCCACACACACAATTACACACACCGCTGAAAGCTCCGTCACACCTTGCATATACAACCTCGCCTACCCCTAACGAACGCGACACCGCCGTGAGCTTCACTGCCTAAACATCGATCGGAAACGTGAGACGCTCTCCTAACAAAGGGAAAACAACCGCAACACTGTTGTTGGCCGAATTTCCCGAACACAGACATCAACAACAATGATTTTAAGTGATTGTTACCCGATAAATGTTGCAGACATCGGACAACAGTCAGCTTTTACAACGAAAAAAAAAACTTACAATAAATAAAAAAAAATACAACAACATTCTATATCAGACGCACAAAATTAATTATCCCACACATCACAACAAATCACAAACACACACACCCATTTCTTCGAGTTTGGGTAGAAAAAACTCCTCAATCATCCTGACATAATGTTCAGAATTGACCGTAACTGCACTTTGATTCTCTTCAAAAAACCATGGGCCAATAATGCCTATTCTGGATATTCCACACCAAACAGCCATACGTATGCAGGGGCTGCTCATGAAGTTCTCTCGGGTTTATGGGGCTCCAATATCGCATGTTTTGTTTATTCACGCATCCTGACAAATGGAAATGTGCCTCGTCACTAAAGAAAACAAGGGCGTCCTGAGGCAGGTTTTCGAGCAAAGCTTCACATGCATTCTTTTGTGCAACATAATCCCGTGGATTAAGTTGTTGCACCATTGCCATTTTGTCTGGATGAAAAATTGAGTTCTTCACGAAGAATTCGTCTCACTGTGGAGTTAGAAATCCCTAAAGCAGCTGAATGTTTGCGTACAGATCGCCTAGGGGATTTCAGAAGTGCTGCCCTTACCCTGTCGATGTTTTCAGGTGTCCTGATGGTTCTGGAAGGTCCATTAGGTTTTTTCTTCACACTACCAGTGTCCCTGAACGTATCCATCCACAAACAAATTGATTTGTGATCAGGCACATGACCTGCATGCGCGATATTAAATCGTTTTCTGAATGCTCGCTGAGTTGCGATGATTGAACGGCCAAAGGAAAAATAGGCCTCAACGGCAAACGCGCGCTCCTCGTTTGTCCACTGCATGATTGATACGAAACTAATCTCTAGAAAATATATTTAGATGACGAGCTTTTGAAATCACCATAGGAGTGCGCTCTAGGAGTAACAATCGCTTTGTGGCGCGAGTTTCAAATCAGGAAGTAACTGCGAATCACCCTGTATGTTTAATTGAGGTATGAATCCTGAATCATAGAAAATTTCTTTCAATTCCATTCCAAATTTTAGCCGACCTCAGGAACGCTATGGGCAATAGTTTTAGTCCGTTCATTGCTAATCTCTTTATGAGTGAATTCGAGAATCAATTAGCTACAACCCTCTCTTATTTCCCCCATATTTGGTATAGATACGTGGATGATATTTTCACTCTTTTTGACACGAATCAATGCGATATTAGCTCTTTTCTCAGTGCATTTAAATAATAAGTTTCCTACAATCAAATTCACACATGAAGTTCAGAGCGATGGACGTCTTCCTTTTCTAGATTTAAGCATTATTAGGGTTAATGATAGCTTAGAGTTCGACATTTATCGAAAACCCACCAACAATCATCGCTATAACGAAATCGGTTATTACGAAATTCCGCATATAACGAACTCATTCAGAAGTCCCGAAATTATTAGCATTTCCAAACAGATAAATAACTTCGTTTATAACGAATCAGCGAAAGGCAATTCAGTTATAATGAAACGAAATTTCAGCTATAAGTAGCTGTTGCAGGGCAAGTGTGCCTTCTTTATTTCTCCATCGAGTAAAGTTATTTCGTCATTGCTTACCCCTCAGTGTGTCAGTGGAACTTCCCATCACGTGATCACGCGATCGCGAGATTCTCGCTAAAGCATGTGACAGCTGCACGTTTTTTTACATGTACAGATTCGTGCAAGGTTGTGCATTTTTTCTTTGTTCTCTGCCTTCCACGGTGAAATGGAGACCACGAAAAACGGCGCCAACTCTCATTGGAAACGAAATTGGCTGTTTTGAAAGCAATTGACGAAGGTGTTTTAAAGAAATCAGAAATAGCTAAGCAGTTCGGAATTCCATCATCCACACTTTCCAGTGTTTAATAACACTGCAAATCGTTGGATCAGTTCTTTGTTAATCCCAGTTATAGCAGAAGACTTTTCAGGGTCTTTGAAAAATCGTCTTGCTGTGTTACCAATTTTACTCAAGTGGAGCAAAATTGAAAATGAAGCAGCAAAGTGCAACCCCAAGTGAATTCGTGCCCGCCATGCATTGCACGAAGACTTGGAGGAAGCACTCTACAAGTGGTTTGTGCAAGGTAGACAAAAGAAAATTCCCATTAATGGCCCTATTCTACAAGAAAAGGCAATTTCTCTCAGTAGAATTCTTGGGATTGAAAATTTTTTTGTGTTCTATTGGATGGCTTCAGCGATTTAAACAGCGTAGAGGCCTTTCTTATCTGACTGTCTCAGTTTGTATAAAAACCGTCGATGAATGGAAGCAGAAAACGCTGCCAGAATTAATTAAGGATTTTCCTCGTGCGGACATTTATAATGCCGACGAAACGGCATTGTTTTTTTAACTTGCTGCCGAACAGACCTTGAAATTTGTGCATCAGTTTCTAAAAGTGAAGAGAACGAAGAACTCTGTGTCAATGAAGCCAGTGATGATGGTGATGATGATGATGAATGTGATGGTCAGCCGGTGCCACCCAAAATACAAGTAAGCTGTTTTTTAAACTTGACTGGCAAATTTTTAACAGCACAAGAAAATGTTCCAGAGAAAATTTTCAAATCTTTGTTTAAGTTACAAAATTATGTTCAAAATACTGTAAGTGTTAAAAAGCAGTCAACATTGTTAGATTATTTCCAGAAAAAATTAAACAAATGTAATCAAAAAATGAAATAAATTATCTGCTTATAACAAAATTTGGAGATAACGAATTTTTTTCCTGGCCCCCTGAATTTCGTTATAACGAGTTTTTATTGTATTATGAACGATTCAGTTCATTGTCTAGCCATAAACACGCTGCCTTCCACGCTATGATCCACTGCCTTCTTAATGTCCTTTATCTGACCAAAGGTACCAAACTGAGTTGAGTACATTAAATCTACAGCAAGGTTGAATGGCTTTTCCGATAAAATTGTCGATAACTTACTCCGTAGGTATAAGCTCCTTTTAAATAGAAAGGATTCCACGAAGTTAATTTCAGAGACCACAAGCCCTAAATTTATTAGTATTGCTTATGATCTGCAATTAAATAAGGGCCTAAAAAAGATTTTTAGCGCTTGCAATTTAAAGATTGCATTCAAAAGTGGGAATACTTTGAAATCACTCTTAGGAAATCCTAAAGATGCCATCCCAACTCTGGAAAAGTCGGGAATCTATCTATTTCAATGTGATTTTTGTGAGAAGAACTATGTTGATTAGAGCTCCAGAAATATTATTGAAAGGTGGAAAGAGCATTTAGATCATGTAAAGTATGGCAGGTCGGACAGATTGAGCATCACCAAGCATATTTTGGACACTGGTCATGGTATTAGTTCAGATAATTTTAAGTTACTTACATCTGTCAATTCAAGAAATCAATTAGACAGCTTTGAGAGTATAGAAATCTATAAAAGGGATTCTAAAAATTTATTAAATATGGACAAAGGGCCGATCTCAAACTCTGTTCTGTTTGATTCATTGAATTGATTCTGTCTCCTTGTCTCTTTCACTTTGTTTATTATTAATATTATTATTATTATCATCTACTTTTTTTTTGTGTTTTGTAAATTTATTGTAATTTATTATTATTTTTTTTCCACTTTTTTTTAATTATATTTATTTATTTATTTATTTATTTATTTTTATTCTTTTTTTTCCCCTCCCTCTTTCTTTTCTCAAGGTATCTCCTCTTATTTTATTGGCCCTCTGTTTGACTTGTCTTAATTTGGTTATGCTGTTGCTTTTATTTGTGGATTTAGGTACAGTCAAACTCTGCTAAAACAATCACAGATAAGACATTATTATGGCTAAAATGTACAAATATCGTCTTTAAGCTTGGTCACCATAGATTTACATTATCAAATTTCACACTTAAGATGAGTGAATTCATGGTTAAGACAAGCGATACCATAGGAATACCATATTGGAATAACAAGGTTATATCATCATAGAGAATTGAGTTCGATGAACCAAAAGATGGGGACACACAAAAGAATATGCCAACTTTGAAAAGATATACAAGGTGGCCCAGATTAATATATACAATTTTTAACAAGGCCGTATGCCTTGATTTTATATACATGACTTTAATACTTGCATGTAACTATGGTGGAATACATTGTCAAAGGATCGAAGAAGAGAGTCACACTCCGTTTTCCATGGAGTGGTCCACCATGCGGCCCTCCATGGCGATGCAAACTTCCAGTCGCAACTTCACATTGTCACAGGCCTTCTTGCACATGTCTAGGGGAATTTTGCGAAATTCCTCCGTTATTGCTTCCCGAAGCTCTGGAATGTTATGGATCCTATGGCGGTAGACCTTGTCCTTGAGATACACCCATAACCATTGAGTGGGGTCAAAACGGGTGATCTGGGGGGCCACTCAACTGGACCGCGTCTGCCGATCCACCGATCTGGAAATGTTTGATCCAACCAACTCCGCACAGTGAGAGCATAATGCGGTGGTGCCCCATCCTGCTGCCACCACATGGTGTCAAAATCATCGCGTTGCATCAATAGGGGATACACAGTGTTCACCAGAAGGTCACGGTAGCTGTCTCCTGTGTCTGTGTCAAAGAAAAACGGGACGAGCAGTCCATCATAACTAGGGTAACTTACGCCAGCCCACACCATGACACCAGGGCTCTGGTTGTCTACCTCCAATTCAATGTGTGGATTGGTTGCACGCCAATACATGCAGTTGTGGCGATTCACATATCCTGAGACGTGAAATTTTGCCTCATCGCTCCATTTCACAGGCGTGCTAACTCAGGTTTGTCTTCCAGCATTGCAAGTCAAGTTTCGGCAAACTCCAATCACCTGTCGGGATCATCTTCGAGCAAGTGATTTGTTAAGCGAGGATGATATGGCCTCAGTTTCAGATCCTTCAGGATTCTTTGAATACTCGTACGAGAAATGTCTAACCGAGCAGATATCAATAATGCTTAGAGAACTGGCCAACTCATTTCGCAGGCGCACTTTGTTGGCGTCAGTAACAACGGTCTTGGGTCTACTGCATTTATGCTCTTCAACGCTGCCATCTACTTCTACTTCTTGTTTACGTTCTTGATCATTATCAACGAAGGTCCGGGTGTCCCAAACTTAGCTGCCATACAACGTTTCACTTCTGAGTAATTGTTGGTTGCTGAGTACAACCTCACACAATCTACCTTCTCTTCCAGACTCAATCGCTGCACCGCCATCTTGATATGGACGGTCCTCATGATTCGCGCCTTTTTCGCATCCCCTTGCTCACATAATACGTGTGAAAGGCACACGGTGCTTTCAAAGATTGTATACGAGGTCTGTTCAAAAAATACGTAGACTGTTTGAATTGCGCGGGCCCTGTTGGTCCCAATCAAAATCGCTTGGTGTCGCCATCTTCTGACAGATCCGCTGATTACAAGGCAGTTTTTTGATTGCAAATATCAGTATTGGTTGATTAGCTACGCGGTTGTTTGTGAAGTGTGTTATTTTCGTTTGGCGGATTTTTAGAATGAATGACTTGAACGAGCAAAGAGTTGCTGTGAAATTTTGTGTTAAACTCGGAAAAACTGCCACTGAAACTTTTGATATGCTCAAGACTGCTTACGGTGATGTTACTATGAAGCGTGCGACATGTTTTAAGTGGCATGCACGTTATAAAGATGATCGTCAGTCAACTGCAGACGATGAGCGTCCTGGACGTCCTTCCACGTCAACTGACGACGCACACGTGAACAAAATCAACACCCTGGTTCGGGAAAATCGACGTCTGACCATCAGAGAGCTTGCTGAAGAGTGTGGGATAGCAGTTGGATCATGTCACGAGATTTTGACCGAAAAATTGAAGATGCACTGCGTTGCTGCGAAGTTTGTTCCACGCCTGATGACGGACGACCAAAAAGCCCATCGCGTCCAGGTTTGTCAGGAATTGCTTGAACGCTCAGAAGATGATGAAAACGTCTTGTCGAAGATCATAACAGGTGATGAATCTTGGGTGTACGGTTATGATATCGAAACAAAGGTTCAATCATCCCAGTGGGTGGGTGAGACATCTCCCAGACCAAAAAAAGTTCGCCAAGTTCGTTCCAATGTGAAAGTGATGTTGATAGTTTTTTTTGATGCTCAGGGCGTAGTCCACCACGAGTACCTCCCCCAAGGCTCCACAGTGAACCAGATTTACTACATCGAAGTTCTCAAACGTCTGCAGGATGCTATCAGGCGGAAAAGGCCAGAAATGTGGACGAGTGGTGACTGGTTGTTTCATCACGACAACGCTCCAGCCCATTCAGCCCTCAGAACTCGAGAGTTTTTGGCCAAACACTCGATCACTGTTCTTCCTCACCCACCCTACTCACCTGACCTTGCTCCTTGTGACTTCTTCTTGTTTCCCAAACTCAAAAGACCTTTGAAAGGAAGGAGATTTGAGACGATTCCTGATATAAAGGCAAATGCGACGAAGGCGCTGAAGGACATCACAAAAGAAGCGTTCCAGGACTGTTTCCAAAAGTGGAAACACCGTTGGGATAAGTGTGTGCGTCGGGGAGGAGAGTACTTTGAAGGGGACCCAGATGTGTAACTTCTGAATAAAGTATATTTTGTTTTATGACGTCAGTCTACGTATTTTTTGAACAGACCTCGTATATTAATCTGGGCCACCCTGTACATGTATTTACAAAATTATACAATTCACAAATGCTCAATGGTTCATTTTGAAGGATACAATCTAAAGTTTATTTTGGTTGTTCAACTTATCAGAAGTGTTCAATTTGTTTTTTCGAGAATGTACACAATGTATGCAATGCCACGAATGCATGTGTACATTATGGCAATTAACTTATCCATTCGTATGAAATCTTGCTTCATGACTAACAACAAACCTGGATATGAAGAAATAGATTTTTTCCATTCCATTGAGAATGAAATCTTAGAACTCAATTCTCCGTTCCTTATCAGTTTTGAAAAGGGCTTGCAGTAGCTTAATATATAAGATTTCATAACCAACTCCTTTCTCAAGACTTAATATACAGGGTATTTGGAGTTCCTGGCTAACTCAGTAAATCTATTTCCTTGGATGGTGATCTACATTTACTGAATTAATTGGACATTCTCTTCTGGCATCCGTGGCCATCCTGGATTTTTGACTTTGCAAAGGCACTTTTTCTCAATGAACTCATGCATTATATGATTGAGTACGAAACTAACGTAGGATATATCATGTTTTGTGAAGATTAATTCCATATTTGACACAAAGCATGTGTTTAACAGATGTTACTGAATTTGATAATATAGAAGAATGCCTTCTGTTATGCATTTGCCACTTCGATACAAACAAAATTTATAGCATGGTGTGCAAGCACTTAGTGAACTCTCTCTTTAACCAAACAAAATTTAAGAATGCCCCTTCATAATGATAGTGGTGCTATAAGTTGTTTTGTTGCAGAGTTATTTCAGAAAGCCTGTCAGTGTTGGTATATTCTTTTGTGAACACCATGTAGATCAAGATGGCGGAAAAAACGGGAGAACAAAATACAGAACAAATTTATTGTAAGGTGCAGAAGTAATACAGAGAAAGGAAGGACATTAATTGGTATATAAGAATATAAACAAAATGTCAAAAGATATTGGAATGAACAGAATGAAATAGAAGCAAATGAAAGATTAATGATGAAAATAGTAGGTACAGAAATTTGGGAAGGAACACGAAGATAAAGGTCGACTTACTATGAGCTGATTAAGGAAAACCTACAAATGGTGAATGTAGGAATACGAAAATGACAAATCAATACAGGGAATTTGGGCACGAATAAGAGCTAGAAATGAGTGGAGGGCAGGAAAAAAAGATCTACAAGGAATGGTCATAAAGTCATTACAATCAACATGAAAATACGATCGCTTTAGTAAATCTATGGTGCCACTGGGAATCGACATCTTTTGTGTCCTGGAAGATAGAAAGCAGCGTTTGGTGAAGTAGCGCTAAACGGCACCAGAGTGCCAAAAGCAACATGGCACAGCCCATTGGAAAATTGGAGGTGTGAGCTGTGATAATGTTCTTGGATTTGAAGGGGAACAATGCCAAACAAATCCATGAGTAGTTAGTGGCCATTTATGGTGACAGTGCCCTATCATACGAGACAGTTGCCATGTGGCATTTCCATCTTAGAGGTGAAACAATTCCTCAGCAGCCAAAAGGAGGACTTCTGTAAAAGTGACACTCCAGCAAGTCGTCCATCGTTAGGAAAAGTGTGTGGCCCTGGGAGGTGCCTGGGGAGAAGGACTGATGCTACCACTGTGCGTTATCACCCCATCTCTGTCTTCTTGCTGATTGTAATGACTTTATGGCCGCCCCTCGTATATGAGGATGAGAAAGAAAATGCAGGATCTCAGAAAAGATGATGAAATGATGGAGGATATCTAATTTGAATGTAAAACTTGGAAGAGGGAAAGGAAAAAGCATGGCATAATTGAAGTATCAAATTGGGGAGTATCACTATTGAGGGAAAATAGGAAAATTTTTAAAATGGTAATGACATGAGAAAGGGTACTATTACAAATAGTATGTAAGGATAAAGAATATGTAAATGTCATATCCTTTATCGTATAATTGTGTAAGTTTCTGATGCTCTATTTCTGGTTTTCTACAGTCACAAAATGAAATACATGTATAATATTTATCTTATATATACATTGAATGATCACTGTATTAGAGACATTGTCCATTCTAATTTCCAGACATCCAGATCATAACGAATGAGTAATGCACAAATGACATGTACGTTGGCAACATCGTTAATCTAATGCAGTCAAAATGGGATGTGAACGACTTCGAATGTGGCATGAACATAGGTGTAAGAGAAGTTTATTTGGTTTTTCTTGTGTAAATTATCTTGGGTATTCAGAGAATGGCAATGATACTTGAAGAGGTAACTGCAACTATGGCTAGAAAAGGCTTGTAAATGAAAGAGATAACAGTCGGCTGTCATGTATTGTCTATGGCAGCAGAACGGCAGCAACAGAGAAAGATTACAGCCCACAAAAAAAAAAGATCATATCCAAAGGAACAACCGGTTGAACCTTTTCACCGATTGGTTATAACAGCAGCAGCCCATCCAGTTTACTTTTACTATCACAGAAAAACAGGAAAGCTCACCTGCTACAGGCCACAGAACATTGAAATTGGACACTTGATGAGTTCGATCTGATGAGTCTTGGTTATGGCATGTGGTATAAAAAGCATGATTCCATACCTGTCTTGTCAAGTAGTAGATCCACATTCCAGGGAGATATGGAATAGTGGTCTGAGAATTTTCACTTGGGACATTTTCTGTGGTAGCTTGGGGTCTTACTAGCATAGGAAACATCTCTTAATACCACATTCTACCTCAACATTGATGTAAACCAGATATACCCATTTATGGCTACCATGTTCCTAACACAGATGGCCATTCAGTAATACAGGTGCACCTGTCACGGTACTCGATTGGTCTCACACTGGCTCAGTGAACTTAACTCTGACTTCTGTGTTTCATTTGACTGACTCAGTCACTTGATTTCAACATGATAGAGCATTTGTGGTATGAAGTGATAAGATTCATTTGTATGCTACAAAGCACCACCATCCAATCTGGACAAGGTAAAAGCTGCTACTAAGGACCCATATTTTTATGGAACAATTCCAACATTCTGTAGAATCTATGCCTACAAGAATTGTGTGTTTCAATTTCAATTACTAAATTATACACTGTCATATCAATGAATTATGACCAGCACCCCTTCAAGGCATAATTCACTGCATGGTTCGCCCCAACAACGATTACACATTGCAAAATTTGCATAACAGGCTGAGAAACCTTTAAAGCTGGTGCATCAAACGGCAGGTACACGAGCCTCAAGATGTGTAAACATCCGGATTTAACGGACATCCAAAAAGGGATGATAATAGGCTATCGCAGGAAGGATGGCACCATCTCCGAAACTGCACGATTTGTGAACTGTTCACAGTCCATTGCAGTGAAGGTGTACAAAGGGTGGACAGCAGTAACAGAAATCGCGTCCCAACGCCATCACTGTAAAGGGTCACGAGCCATCAACCAATGGGGTGAGCGGCGCCTACGATGACTCGTAAAAGGTGACAGGAGAGCCACAGTCCAACAACTGACCACCCTGCCACAAGGCACGTCTCTTTTTGGATTGGTTCGAGGAACACTCTACTGACTTTCGAATGCTCCATTGGCCCGCTAATTTGCTGGACATCAGTCCAATCGAACATCTGTGGGAGCACCTTGCTCGCCATGTACGGCAGCTGGGCCCTCCACCTATGACTCTCGAAGCTCTGTGGACAGCGCTTCAAGCGGAATGGACTGCCATATCATCGGACACATACCGCACACTTCTTGCATCCATGCAACGACGCCTAGCAGCAGTTATAGCGGCAAAGGGTGGCTACTCCCATTACTAAGCGGGTGGTCATAATTCAGTGATACGACAGTTTATATGAACCATGCAAAATCAGGGAATGTGGCAGAACATTTCGGGACACAACTTGATGGACACTGGAACATCCTTTGGCTCTATAGCCTTTTGGCCTAAAACAGGAAAGTTAGCTTCCAGTTGGTCTGTGAGTAGAAGAACATTACCTGTTTTGAAAAATTCCTATTGAAACATGTGGACGCCAAAGTCAGAGTATGGCATCAGCGGCACCAAAATATAGACACCCTAACTATAACGAATAGAATTAGATTGTGTGACCACTCTCACAGTAACCAATGCTAAAATCAGGCGAGGTGGCAGATGTGTGAAATCAGTAACAGTCTGTTGTCACTATTGACCAACTTTGTAGCGAATCCTATTTACTGCAAATGGCAGTTTCATGTTTCATATTAAGTTTCTGTCATATATTTTATTGTTTCAGTATTTATAAGTGATGAATGTTTCATAATGTGTTATTAGTGAAATTTGTATATCGTTAAATTTAAAACAGTATTTTTACTCGTATTTTTAAATATCAAAGGCAAAACATGAAAACCAGCATGAATGTACGATAAGTCTTTTTTATTGGTGAAGAAGTGAAAACATAAAATTAATGCCCTGAAAAAAGCAATTGCTACCAGAGGCGACGCTAGCTTCTTCGGCACCCCTATGCAACCTCTTTTCAACCTAGCTCCTTCACTGTCCCTTTCAACCTTACGTTGCCACCCCATCCTACAATTTGCCCCCATGAGATGCTTATTTTGCTTACTGCTTCATGCCACCTCTGATTACTACTATAATAATTAAGCAGTGTATTAATTAATTTTGGTAATAAAAGCAAATTAATTCAATTTGAGGCCTCCTATGTAATGTTCCTCATGATTGGATTGTGTTTGTTAAAAGTCACATTAACCGATTATATGTTTGCATTTCTTTATTTGAAGAGGGGAAATGGACATCCACTGATACTATTAAACGTTATCACTTTTTAGTTTTTATTGACCAAAAGACATAAGAACAATGGCTTCTTATGGCTTTGCAAATCTTGCTTTTGGTTAATGAAGTGAGGTAAATTTACATATATACTGATTAGAATTTTTGCGTTGTATATTTTTTTAAAGATAAAGTATGAGTTTATTTTTACATCATGGAATATCATCATTTGAATTTTGTTCAGATAATTATTGATAACAGTTTACCACCTTAAACTTTTGTTGTAAGGTATTTTTTTAATTTTTATTTTTTATTTTTTCTAATTCTTATTGTTGTAATGTATGAGGTGTATTCAATTAGTAACAGGCTGAACGCAATAGGGACTTAACAGATGAATTTGTTTCAAAAATTATTTTATAAACGTAGGAGTTGTGATTAAATATATTAACTAAGACAAATATAACTCCTTTAATTAAATTAAATAAATAAATTAAAATAAGTAATATAAACAATGAAAAAAGTCACCCAATGATAAAGTAAATGTTGAAGGACGAAACACAAATGAAACAAGTTCTTGTGAAGAAACTCAGATGAAACACATAAGAAACACAGAAGAAACGAAGATCTAGTGAAGAGATGTTATACGAACACAGAGGAGCACACAGTTACAGATGAAGAAGGTCTATGACGAAAGTTCGATGATTTTTAACACTTGATGACTAACTTGAACTATAACGTTTTCGGGATTTTTTCCCATCTTCAGTAATAGTTTTTTTGAATAAATGGAAGATATAATAATAAAAATAACACAATGTAATCTAATACAATGTGTGTTATATGATTAGTTTGATTGTTGTGATCAGGATTGTTGAGTGTAAGGAAAATGCTATTATATTTTTAGTAGTAATTTCCATTTATTATTAATTTCTATAGATGGTTTGGCTAAATTTTTTTCATTTGAAATAATGTTGATAGTTTCTTTTATTAGTCTTTTTTATAATTTATTTCTTTACCAATGATTTTGATTTTGTTCCAATCTGGATTATGATTTTGGTTAATGCAGTGGTTCACTAAATGATTGTTTTTATCTTTGTTTCTAAGTGTTCTTTCATGTTCTTTTATTCTTCTTATTAATTGTCTTTAAAGAAGGAAACCCTATTAGAATCATAACTTCAACAAAACAGTCTCTTACTTACAAATTGGCAAAATTCTTAGATGAATACTTAAAAAATTTTTTCAAATTTAATTACATAATAAAAAATTCAATATTGGCTAAACAAATATTAGAAAAAACGAAACTTGATAAAAATGACAAAATTTTCACAATTGACATAACAGCTATGTATGACAACATTCCAATAAAGCCAACACTAGAAATCATAAAAAACGAATTAAAAACTATCTTATAACAAAATATTAAAAAACATCCAGGCCATAAATTTATGTTTTACAAATAACCAATTCAAATTTAATGACAAAATAAATTCCCAAACAGATGGATTACCAATGGGCAGCCCATTATCACCCACACTTGCCAACATATATTTAAATCACATAGAACACATATTACTTAACACTTCACAACATAAACAATACATAAAAATTTGGATGAGATACGTTGATGATATCTTAATTATCACAAATAGGCCAATAGAAATATTAACACAATTATTAGAAGAAAGATATCCACCGAAATTCACCCATAATTGCATGTCAAACAACCAAATCACATTTCTAGATTTAAATATTATAAGAGATATAAATACACTAAATTTTGAAATATATGAAAAACCTACAAAAGGCAATAACATACCACATTATTTATCACAACAACCCACACACCAAAAAATTAACACAAACAATATATACAAAGAATAAAAAATCTTACATCTCCAAAATATATCCCACTAAAATTAAAAAATCTGAAAATAAACCTATCAAAAAATAAATATCCTATAGAACTAATTGATAAAATTTATATAGAAGCATTCACCAACACAACAAAACATAACACAACTCAATACGAACAATACAGGAGATATTCAATACAATACAATAATAAAACATTTCACAAACAGAAAAAAATACTAGAACAGATACCAAACATTAAAATCATACCAAAAATAACAAATAACATAACCAAAACATTAATAACAACCACCAATATAAAAACAACAAAAAATCAAAGCAATAACACAATTTCAAATTTCAAAGACATTTGCCAAAATAATAAAGAAAAATGGAACATCACTAACATAATATATAGATAATAGTTAATAAATAAAAATGAAAAATAAAATAATAATTAACAAATAACAAAATAATAGAAAAAAATAAGTAAAATCAAAATAAAACTATAAAATCAAATAAAAAGCTGACGTTTCGGATAGAGCCTATCCTTTATCAAAGCAAAAAAGGATAATTCTCTAAAAGCAAATAGAATATTAGAGAATTATCCTGAAGTTATGAAAGTTGTACTAACATAATATATCAAATTCCATGCGCCAATTGTCAACACATTTACACAGGTCAAACAAAAAGACAATAACAAGAATAAAAGAACATGAAAGAGCACTTGGAAACAAAGATAAAAACAATCATTTAGTGAACCACTGCATTAACCAAAATCATAATCCAGATTGGAACAAAATCAAAATCATTGGTAAAGAAATAAATTATAAAAAAAGACTAATAAAAGAAACCATCAACATTATTTCAAATGAAAAAAAATTTAGCGAAACCATCTATAGAAATTAATAATAAATGGAAATTACTACTAAAAATATAATATCATTTCCCTTACACTCAACAATCCTGATCACAACAATTAAACTAATCATATAACACACATTGTATTAGATTACATTGTTTTATTTTTATTATTATATCTTCCATTTATTCAAAAAACTATTACTGAAGATGGGAAAAAATCCCGAAAACGTTATAGTTCAAGTTAGTCATCTACGTGTTACAAATCATCGAACTTTCGTCATAGACCTTCTTCATCTGTAACTGTGTTCTCCTCTGTGTTCGTATAACATCTCTTCACTAGATCTTCGTTTCTTCTGTGTTTCATATGAGTTTCTTCAGAAGACCTTGTTTCATTTGTGTTTCGCCCTTCAACATTTACTTTACCATTGGGTGACTTTTTTTCATTGTTTATATTACTTATTTTAATTTATTTATTTTATTTAATTAAAGGAGCTATATTTGTCTTAATTAATATATTGTTTCAAAAATATTGACCGTGGTGGTTCAAGCAATTAACCCACTGTGATACCAGATGCGAAATATCCTTCTTATGGAAGGTCTTGGGATCGTTGTTTGAACTAGTTTCGAACCACGTCTTGCACTTCCCCATCCATATGAAATCTGTGTCCACTACTGTGTATTGACTTTGATTTTTGGGTGACGGTGATCCTGGACGTTTCCATTGCAGACTTTGGCACTTGAATACAAGTTCATAATGGTGGCGCCAGCTCTCGTCCCCCACAGCAATTCTTAACAAGAAATCATCGTCCTACCTACCTACCTACCTACCTACCTACGTATGTACGTTTACGTCAGGGTCGCAGGGGCAGCAGCCCTAAGGAGGATCTCCAGCGATCGCGATCTTCCACCATCAGGCGCATGTTCTCCCTGGTAATACCCAAGCGACTCGAACCTAGATTCTCCATGTAGTTTAGCCATCTGTTCCTAGGCCGACCCCTTGGTCCCTTACCCAAGGGCTTGGAAAATAACAAGTGCCTAGGAAGACCAGTTGCAGCATTCGTATTACGTGGCCATACCAGCACAACTGAGATTTCTCAATGCGGAGAAATAGTGTCTCAACACTTAAAGACTCCCTTATCGTGCTGCTGTGCACTCTATCTAGTAGGGTAACACCTGTCACACCTCTCAGAAATCTCATTTCGGCTGCTTGTACCTGCCATCGCATTCTTTCGGTCATTACCCAAGACTCATGACCATAGGTGAGAATGGGGACAAAGATAGATTTGAAGACTGAGAGCTTGGCTTTGTTACTCAGCTCGTGTTTCATTACCACAGATTGCCACAGTTCACGTCTGGCACAGCTTGCTGCACTGATCCAAGCATCAAATTCTTTCTCCTGCCGCCCATCAATCGTGAATGCAATCCCAAGATGCTTGATCCACCTGTCTCAATGGGGCTCCCCTAACATGGAGAGTGCACTGAGTAGGCTATCTTGAAAGGACCAGAACCTCAGTCTTAGCCACACTGATCTTCATCCCATCTTCTTCACATTTGGCTGCAAACTGGTCTAATGCATGCTGAAGGTTAGTGTGAGAAGACCAAAGGAGGACAAAGTCGTCAACAAAGCGCAGCCTCTCCACCAAGCAGTCGCCCACACAAATATGTTCATCGCTTCGGCTGCTCCTGTCTATCCAGTCCATAAAGATAATGAAGAAGAGGGGCGACAGTATATACCCTTAGTGGAGTCCAACACCCACGGTGAATGGTCTTGACTTAATGCCATTTATCCGGACACACATCTCAGAGCTTTCGTACAGAGACATGATAGCAACCAGTAATTGCCCATCCACTCCATACTCTTGCAACACTTGCCAGAGCTTCTCCCGAGGAATTCTGTCATATGCTTTTTCAAGGTCCACAAAGCAAACATAGACATGTTTTGCATATTCCCAGGATTTCTCAAAGATTTGCCTTAGAGCAAAGATGTGATCCGTCGTGCTTCGGCCAGGTCGGAAACCACACTGCTCCCCCGACAGTTTGGAGTCAACTTCTTCCCTACTTCTTTTCTCCAGACACTTAGCATACACTTTCCCAGGAATGGTGTGCAAAGAGATGCCCCTGAGTGGATGGTCCCTTACCGTGGGTCAGGGGTTTGGGTGCTTCAGGGATTCTGTGAGCTATGCTGGTTGTATACCAGAAAGGTCATGGTTGAGAAGTGAGACGAAGGGTATCATTGTGGTAGTGCTCCAAAAGGTCCAATGACACGGCCATGTAGAAGGCTTCTTATGCTAGTTCCAATTGATGGGGCACCCATTTCGCACACAGTTTGCAGTAATGTTTCCGTGATAATGATGTGAACAGTTTCGGCATTCACATCAACTTTTGCAACATTATTGGACTGTGTGTTCCTTTGCGTAACTCCTCATTACACCACCAGGCATGACTTCTATTATACCTTCTAGCAGCATATGCATGTATCATATATTTACGTGTGTCCTCCATAAAATTGGGTTAGATCCTGAACACCAATTGTCTGTACAAGCCTGTATCCTGAACCTTATTAAATACACCTCATATAAAGATAAACGGTATCTAATTTTTCCATTCACCTTCTGTTTTCAATACACCCATATATAAATCTTTTGTGTTAAATTTAACGACAAATAGTATATAAAATAAAAGCAGCTTTGCATATTATCGGTCGACACTAAGTTTTGTTCTTAAAAAAGTTTATGCTTTAAATTTCAGGCAGAAAATCCTTTTGCAGCATTGACATTCTTCTGGGAACCATTACATAGATCAGTAAGTTGCTTTATGAAAATTTTTTTTGCATTGTTAAAGTGAACAAGTACTTTAGATCATAGGACCCTTTAAACTTGAGTCAGCTTAGTATTGGGGTGGGTCCATGTTGCTTACAAAACAAAGAAAAGATAGTGAATTGCTTATTTAGAATCCTATGCTATACTTAAAGTATTTGATGAGGTTTTCTTTGTTAATTATAATATTTCCTAATTGAATAAGAATGATTTGTGAGGATTTTATTCATATCCATACCTCAGTGTTTAAATTCTAAATGAAGATCAGAAAGAAAAGAAAATAATTAATCTTCAATGAATATTATGCCAGTAGGAGAGATAGACCCGATCTGCAAACTAGGTCCTACTCTAATCAGTTAAAATGGATATATAGATAGTGTAATTCATGTACTCCTATGTCCACAATGATCTAATTGGTTAGAGCATTGAACGATTAGCCATAGGTTCCTGTTTCAAGGCAAGGCTATGGAATTTTCTTTCTACTTAACATTTATCATTAAAAAGTAATGGCAGTAATGACTGCATTATTTTAGATTTAGGAGTATTGTTTAAAATTTTGATGTCCTTCACTTCTCAGTTTGGACAAACATTAACAGTGTAAAATAAATAATAATTCAGAGGCAATAGAAAAAGAAGTTATTGTATACATAAAATTAATTAAGTTTTTTCAAGAAAATAGATTAAGCTCATGGTTTTTGGTACTTGGTAGTAGTTGGCAGTTAAGCATCCCATGAGTTAACATCCATGTACAGGGCATTGCAGATAACAACCGGGCAGTATAATGGGAAGCCTACCCGCTGGATTGCAGGGGCCGGCTC
>JAHWFO010001864.1:1165084-1268142 GCA_023313115.1 Rhysida immarginata | reverse complement strand
CCCTCCCCAACTGTGGAAACTGCTGGCTGCTGCAGGCCACCTTCATCTCCCTCCATTTTGCCAATCGACTGAGCCGGCCCCTGCAATTGAGCGGGTAGGCTTCCCGTTATACTGCCCTGTAGTTATCTGCAACATCCTGTACATTAACCCTTTTGCTGCATAAAGCAGATGTATCCACCTAGAATTCTAATTATTTTTACCCTTAGGAAGCAGATTGATCCTACTGACTTCAAAAAGGTTTCTCATTATATTGTGAGAAGTAGACATCATCATCATGTCAAATGAGAGTGAAATGAGAGTGAAAGGGTTAATCAAATATTTTGTAATTGATGAATATAAACCTCTCCCCTATATTAATAATTATTTTTATTGATGAATATTAGGATAATTATTGGATGTTTTAAAAAAGTATATTAGGTGTTTGGGAGGATTTTTTTTTTATGTTTCTTGTCTGCGGAAGAAACAGTGTGCATATAGCAGCATACTTCTACTTTTTTGGCAACACTTATCACTGTATCAATTAAAGAAACTCCATCCATTTATAAATGGTTATGACTTCTTAAATTTGTCTGTCTTTTTTTTAAGTAAATTCTGGAAAATTCATATTTTTTAATTTATTTTGAAAATCTGCATTGGAAAATATAATTGATAAATTAAATTGATTATACATTAGCAAACTTGGATATGACAAGATAATTATAATAATATGAAATGTTTGTTTAAATTGTCTGATAATTTTAATATAAAAAGCTAATGTTTTGAAATCTCCATAATTCAAATTTAGAGTTCAAATATTTATAGTTAGTTTCGAAGTTTTCACCATTTTTTGTTGTGGTTAGGAAGATGAAGTGGATACAAAATACTGAGGCACTGACGTATCAGGTTTTGGTGGCATGATAATGGTTAAAGATTGCAGATAATTAGTTTTTTAACTACAGCAGTTGGGATCCTAGGTAAAGTATCAGAAGAAGTTTTATTCTATTTTTGAAGACTCAGTCTGATGAAGATAATGCAGCAATGAGCAGTAGAAATATGAGTAACAATAATTTGAGGGTAGCACCATTTTTTAAGCACACACAAACTAATGGCATAACCAGGAAGGGGCTAAAGGTATCTGTTCTCACTCCCCCCCCCCCCTTCCATCCCCTGCATAGGTCGAAAATTGCGATTAATGACCTGTATGTGATTTTGTTTTTTGGTTGACTAAAATCTTGTAGGGACTTCGATATTTTATCTGAACTTTTCCTAGGGATGTAAGCTGAAAAACAGATTGAAAAATATCGACTACTTTTATAGCATGCTTCTTCTGAAAATGATGGTAGCCCTTTCCCCTGGTACAAACATTTTTTTGGGTGGGATTGTATTAGATTGTTATAAATTAAATGAAACACAGTCAACAGTGAAAAATTTTTGTATTAATTTTTATCTGTCCATAACTTATTCCTTGTGCTGAATTGAAAAATGACAATAAAAAAGTTGCACCATGTATTAGTTTTTGAGAAATTTATTTTTATCATAGTACCATATGTATGGTAGCAGTAAGACATTGCATTGTAAATGTATGGAAAAGATGGGCCTCTTCACTTTAATTTGTCGAATGGAATTGATAAACCAACTCTCTTAGTGACATCAGCAATTCTGTTTACTTAAGTGAATAGGACAGTAGACTGTGAGATAAATATTGGGAACATAAACAGTTACCATCAGCCAGTTTGTATGAGAGTCTTGTGGATAGAAGAAAAATTCTCATGCCACTTCTGTTATGTTTGGCATCATAAAACAGGTTGTCAAAGCAGTTCCCACACCTTCCAGAACCAAAAGATTAAAGAAGTAATTTTCTTCGGCCCAGACATAAAACTTGTATCTGCATAATGGTCGACTTTGCTTGTAAATATTATAAAATAAGGACTTCTGAAATTAGCAAAGGGTAGAATATTTAATTGCCTACGCGTTTCGTAATAATTACATCTTCAGGGAAACAATACAACTACAATTGAGGCTGATCGCGTTCACAAATTTATGGACATGCCCCACCAATTGAAATGCAAATTTCAACCGTGGGGTTTAACAAGGAATGTTATTCGTCCGAATTACACAGTTCATGACTCATACTACCATCTGTAGATAAATTATATAATCATAAGTTAGCCGATCATAGAAAATAAAATAATTAATAAAACAAAATTAAAGACAAAATAAACAAAATCGTTAGATAACATAATACTAAAAGGCTCTTAGAAGCAGAGTAATCATCGTGATAATCGATATTCCAACAATCGATATTTATTGTTCACGTGGCCGATTTCGATTCTTGCTGTTGATCACTTCATTTACTACATCCAGGATCGGGTTCTTTATAAAACTTGTCTGGTTGTTTAAAAGTAATGCCTCTCTTGCTAGTACATGTTTTCTGATTTCTAAAGTTTCCAACATGAGGATTCGTCTCTGGTCCTTTTCATGTTTTATAATACTCATAATTTCTTGGATTTCGGCGAATGGGTGTTTCTTTTCAATCAGATGTGTCGCAAATGCAGATTTACGATCTCCATTCACCCACGATCTGCGATGGTCGTCATACCGTTCTCTAAATGATCTTTTCGTAGATCCTACGTAAAACGCTCAAATTGGTTAAATTCAATGAGTAATTGGTCTTCACTTATATTCGAAAGGCAAAGGCAAAATGTAATGGATAACCCACACTTCCCAGAATAAGAGCCTTAGTTAAAATTCACAAACCAGGTAAGCCCATCAGACCTGTTGTAAATTGTATTAACTCGATGTTCTACTGTATAGCAAAGAAAACATCTGCGGCCATAAACGCCGTCGCACCTAGACATAATCGATATATCGTAAAGAGTAGCCAACAACTTACGGACCAAATGAAGTCCATACAAATTGAAGACCGCTTCCTGATCGTGTCTCTCGATATCGTAAATTTGTATATGAACATACCTTTCTTGGAAACAATTGATATCATTGATACGAGACTCTCCAATGAAAAAATAGATGAGGATGTTCGCAATGATATCAAAGCATCATTGAAGGTAATACATGAACAGAATTATTTCCAATATAATAATTCATTCTATGAGATGCCCATGGGAGTTATAATGGGATCTCCGATTAGCGCGACTATGGCAGAAGAATTCTTACAAGAATTAGAAGAAAGATATGTCACACCTCTCATTCAACAACATAAAATTGTCTTCTATGCTAGATATGCTGATGACACCATTGTAATTATCGATACATCGAATATAAGTGCAGACCAATTACTCATTGAATTTAACCAATTTCATCATAACATGGCGTACACTATGGAAGTAGAAGAACAAGGAACCATCAATTTCCTAGACCTATCATTGAGAAGAGTACCGGAGAAGAAAAATCTTGAATTCAGTATCTACAGGAAGCCCACAACAACAGACAATATAATTGGTTTCAGTTCGAATCACCCTCCGCAACACAAGAGTGCTGCTTTGAGGTTTTACTTTCAGAGAGCTTATAATTACCCGTTAAAAAAGGAATATATGAAGGAAGAGCTAGGATTGATATTTGACATAGCACGGAATAATTCCTTCCCGGATGCAATTACGAAAACAATAATGAATCGGACTAAGCAAATTAAACAACCAGAAAAGGAAGAAAAGGAAAAACAAAAATATGCAGCATTTACGTACTTAGGCCCGGAAATTACAAGAATCAGTAATATATTCAGAAACAAAGGCTTAAAAATTGGATATAGAACAAGAAACAAATGTGAATATGTGCTAAACCCGGACAAACAGGATGACCAAGAAGATCAATACAAATCTTACGGTGTCTATAAATTAACATGCAAGATTTGTGGAGCGTTTTACGTAGGATCTACGAAAAGTTCATTTAGAGAATGGCATGACGACCATCGCAGAACGTGGGTGAACGGAGATCGTAAATCTGCATTCGCGACACATCTGATTGAAAAGAAACACCCATTCGCCGAAATCCAAGAAATTATGAGTATTATAAAACATGAAAAGGACCAGAGACGAATCCTCATGTTGGAAACTTTAGAAATCAGAAAACATGTACTAGCAAGAGAGGCGTTACTCTTAAACAACCAGACAAGTTTTATAAAGAACCCGATCCTGGATGTAGTAAATGAAGTGATCAACAGCAAGAATCGAAATCGGCCACGTGAACAATAAATATCGATTGTTGGAATATCGATTATCACGATGATTACTCTGCTTCTAAGAGCCTTTTAGTATTATGTTATCTAACGATTTTGTTTATTTTGTCTTTAATTTTGTTTTATTTTTATTTTATTTTATATGATCGGCTAACTTATGATTATATAATGTATCTACACATAGCAGTATGAATCATGAACTATGTAATTCGGACGAATAACATTCCTTGTTAAACCCCACGGTTGAAATTTGCATTTCAATTGGTGGGGCATGTCCATAAATTTGTGAATGCGATCAGCCTCAATTGTAGTTGTATTGTTTCCCTGAAGATGTAATTATTACGAAACGCGTAGGCAATTAAACATTCTACCCTTTGCTAATTTCAGAAGTCCTTATTTTATAATATAAAACTTGTGTGAGAAGAGTTAGCGATTGGTCGGTCATAAATCCCAGCTAGAAAACTGTGACGTCATTCTCAAGCAGTCCAAAATGGCACTCAGTGCTTCTTTGCCTAACCAGTTAGTCTAACCATCCTAACTGAGAAAAAGACTGTTAGTCCAGTCAGAAATTCCTGCTAACTCTTTTTACCAGTGAGGGTTTTTGACCTACCCTCAGATGAAGATTTCCTGTCTACAGTAAATGAAGTTCAGCATAAACTCCAGGTGGGAATGTAAAAAGTGAAGTTTCAACCTCTTTTACATCCCACATCTGTTATCTCTTTTTGATGAATGCTGGGTTATGTAATAAAATGACTACCCTGTAGTTTGTACACGAATAGTTAGGGAGTTTTCTAAAGTATGGAGCATAAAAATTGGCAAGAACCAAAAGAAGCATTTTAATCAGTGTTGCCAGATTTGGTAAATTTTTTAAAGCGCATGTCCTTGTTTTCATTGTTTTGTGCTTTATTTATCAATGTCCAACAAAGGACAAGGGCTTTAAAACAATTACTAAATCTGGCAACACTGGTTTTAATATAAGGAAACATGACATCCATACAAGTAAGGTATCGTTATGTACCGGCAAGATTTGACAATAATGTGTGCTACAAAATCATTTCTTGATCTTCCCTCCTTGTTCTTGCAAGCACTCCTGCAATTTGCCAGGCATGCCATCAAAAAACAACTCCAACAGATCAAACAACATATTGTCCCACATTCCTTCTACCAGACGTTTCCAGTCATTGAAATCTGTTGGGCCATGTTTGGCAGGAGCACATTTACTAAGTCCCCACCAGTTTTCGATCGTGCTCAAGACCGGGGAGTTTGGTGGCTACGGTAGGAGTTTGATTCCACGATCTTTCAGATACTACTTTGTCGTTTGAGCTGTATGCAGTGTGGCTCCATCCCGTTGCAAAATTCATCCATCTGGGTACTAAACATCCATTGTAGGAAGACATGTCCTGGAGAATGTCCTGGTATTTTACAGCATTGATAGTGCCACTGATGACTTTCAATGGTGTCGTTCCGCGTTTGCTTATTCCGCCCCAGACCATGAAGGAAGATCCACGCTTGGGCATCATCCTGGTTGGCCGCTACTTCCCCCATTCTTTCACGATGTTGCTGAAGAACTGATATGTGCTTTCATCTGTGATTAAGACGTCACACCATCGGACCCGATTAGCCTTTTGAACAGCAGTGAGCAGTGGCACCTTTTTTGGAATCCATTTGATGTATCTGGCTTCCTTCAAAGTTCTTCCAATGGTCCAGGGAGAAACTAGAGGACTTCCTCTTTCGTGGGCCATGGTTGCAATATCGTGGATGGTGAACGGCCAACTGTGAAATACGGCGTCGATCATTAGCCTCTAGTATCTTGGGTCTACCTGATCCAGCCTTGTGTTCGATGTCTTCTCCTGAATCCAATTCCTTCATTATTCGGTAACATGTTCTCAAAGGTATACCTGATCTTTCATTGGCCTCCTGTCTATTTCTGATGCCACTTTCCCAAAGAACTGAGTGTGTTTCTATTCTGCTGCTCCATTGCTCATATTATCCATAAATTAATTATGCAACAACCTTGCGTTAGTTATATGGCTTCAATGCGATATACCTGCCCTACCTACGTTTATAATGAACCCATTCACCGATTTTGCATGTTGTAAAGTCATTATTTTACATGCACTTTAACATTATGTAAATACTGCAGTTTTGCCAATTTTTATGCTCTCTACTTTATAAGGGAAATAGAAAATTGAAATTTTTGAAGGTTTGAAACATCACTATCAGCAATATGAAATTTTGTACAGAATACATTCAGTGTTTTTTTCGCACTACAGTCCTTACAAACATTTTGTGGGAGCCTCGTGTGACGTGACAAATGTCCACACTATAATTCAATGCTTACCAGAAATGGCCCAACTTGTCCTCCATGTCTGTGGCATGCTCAATTCTCCCTCTCAGTTCCATATACTAGTCTCTTCTAAGAGATATTATGGAACTGAGGGAAAGAATTGAGCAGGTGACATCCACAGTCGTGGAGGACTTGTTGGGCCATGTCTGTCAAAAGTTGGATTATCGTGTGGACATTTGTTGGTCACACTGGGCTCCCACATAAAATATTGGTAAGGTGTGTAGTGTGGAAAAGAAACTGAATGTATTCTGTAAAAAAAAAAAAAATTTATTGCTGGTAGAGCTAAGTTTCATAGCTTTACCATAAAAACATTTTGAAAGTGTTACCAGGCTTTATGTACATCCTGTATAATATCTTTGTTTTTTATCTGGTTTGTGACCATTAAGGTACGCATTGAAGGTATGGTTGAGAAACTCTCACAGGAAGAATCTAATGAATACTTTCTCTCTCGTCCACGCCCCAAGCAGATATCTGCTTGCGTCAGCCCTCAAAGTCAGCCAATAGCAAGCAAAGAGGTAAAATTCACTAATTGATTTTTCTAATTATTTTTTAATCCATAATTACTCCTACATTTTACTTAAAGATTTTACTTATAGATTTTTTTCTTTCAAAAAAATGAAGTCACAGTATTTATTTATTTATTTATTTATTTATTTATTTATTTATTTATTTATTTATTTCGATGGGGGTTAGGAGATTACATTGGTGCCCTACAAGGCCCATATGGTATGTATCAACGAGTTAGGCCAAGAGGGCACTATAATAAAGAACAATTAAAAAAATTTAAAAAGAACAAAGGTTAGTAAATAACAAGTAACTTGTTAACATTAAAAATATACAATCTAAAAAATTAAATCTAAAGATGATAGATTAAGTAATCAATCGTTCGAAACAATCAAAACTTAAAACAGAAAGCAAAATGATCATAATGAATTAAATAAAACAAATATAAATTGAAACAAATCTGACTAAAAAAACATATTAAAAAAAGTAATTAAAATACAATAAAATAGAATAATAAATAAAAGTAATTAAAATAAACAGCCAATCAAATAAATCAAATCAAATAGGGCTCTTGAAAGTTATAGTTCTGAGTTAGCAATTTTATGGTATTGTAAAACAAATCTAGAGGACTAGATCTCCAAGAAAAAACTGCGTGATAAGTGTATATAGGATAGGGAAAACAAATAAAACAAATCAAGGTAACTATGGTTAATAAAAATAATAGACAGAGATGAACTAAAACTATTAATGATATGCTAAATTGAATGGGATATTATGGAGACAAAAAGTCCGCAGAACTCTTCGGAACAAAGAATAGGGTATCAAGGAACGAATTCAGGAGGCAAATAGGCCCAACATTTAAGCCCAATATGGGAAACACATCTATTCCGGTAATTAGAGTGTGAGAAGGGAACCCGTATCTCGTTGGAAGAACTGGTATGATGACTATCGCTATTGGTACGAATTATTAAAGGGGATGTAAGGTGGATCATAAGAGTTGGTAGATTTATAAATAAATGTACACAAAGCTAGGAAATAAATTTGATAAATTGAAAACATTCGTAAAGAAAGGAAGTAATGAGACACTGAGGAGGATCGCGGAAGTTGAAGAAGAATACGGAAGAACCATTTTTGTAGTTTTAAAATTCGAGTAAGGATAAATTTGGAAGTACAGCCCCAAAAAATGATCCCGTAGCACAAAGAAGAATGGATCCAGGAAAAATAAAGCAAAAGTAAGATATTATATGGGAGAAAATGAAGTCTGGAAATTATACCAAGTTTTTTATTGAGTTTTGTTAATAAAATGTTAACATGGGCATCCCATGACAAATCAGGGGATAAAATAAGGCCAAGGTAGGTAAACACTGTAGTAGTTGTAATTAAAGAATTACCATAATAAATTAGAGGTGACGAAGGAATATTCAGTTTATTTTTTTGGTGAAAAAACATCACCTTCGTCTTTTCAATGTTTACAACTAATGAATTAGTGAAACGCCAGCTTCTCAATTCCTCACAGGCTAAATTTAAAGTGGAGAGCAAACCAGAGCTACTCAAACATGAGAGGAGAAGTGCAATGTCATCAGCATATAAAACCAGTTTAGCACTGCACAGGGTGTTTCATAATTGGTGTCCTGTCTTTAGGTCCAAATAACGACTCAAGGGGAACAGATTGGGGGGAAATGAATATTGATTATTTGGTTTTAATGTCCCCTAATTCAGAATAAAAAGATTTCGCGTCCCTGGGAGTGAAGGGGTAAATTTTGAAAATTTTAATTTTGTAGGGGTAGGGGTTAGACCCCATGTGTTGTTTAGAAAGTTGTAAAATGTGGGTTTAGCAAAAAACCCGGTGAAAAAAATCTCATCCCCTGCCCTTTATCGAGTGGGTAAAGTGAAAGGTATGGCTAGCTAATGTAGACAGAAACAGAAAAACTCATGTACAGTTTTCAAATTTCATAATGATTTTCCTGGGGGGAAAAGCCCGGTCGAGTTTATTAGCTTTTCAGTGTAACAACTCATTCATTCTCATTAATTTTCCAAATGTAGGCCCTACTGTTTTCTAATAACTATGGTTTTTGTCCACATGGGCTAGCCATATAGTTCACTTTACCCACTCGATAAAGGGGGCAGGGCATGAGGTTTTTATTACCAGGTTTTTTGCTAAACCCACATTTTACATGATGCTCTACAACTTTCTAAATAACGCATGGGGTCTAACCCCTACCCCTACAAAATTAAAATTTTCAAAATTTACCCCTTCACCCCCAGGGACGTGAAATGTTTTTATTCTGAATTAGGGGACATTAAAACCAAATAATCAATATTCATTATTCCCCCCACCTGTTCCCCTTGAGCCGTTATTTGGACCTAAAGATGGGACACCAATTATGAAACACCCTGTATTAACAAAGGCAAATTTAAGAGTAGGGGAGAGAGAATCGACCCCTGCGGTACTCCTAGATTCCTGGTTAATGTAGGAGAATTTTTCCCGAGGTGAGAAAGAAAATAGTTACAATGAGACAATAAACTGTGAAGCCATGAAAGTGGTAACCCCCTGATATAAAAATAATAAGATAATTTGGAAAGTAGTAGATTTACGGTACCGAATCGAACGCTTTATTAAAATCGATGAAGATAACTGCTACGTACTTCTTTTGAGACATCTCGGTCGATAAAAATTCAAGATCATGACAGGCGGTTTCCACACTACAACGAGGTGTAAAACCGTGTTGGCACTAATTGAGAAAATTGTTTTCAGAAATGAAATGAGAAAAAACGGGTGAAAAAAAGCTTTTCAAAAATTTTTGAGATGAAAGGTAGAGCTGTGATTGGTCGATAGTTTTTGAATTGTTTAGGATCACCTTTCTTAAAAATCACCTACACGGGATAGCTTAATAGCACATGGGTAAACTCCTGAGCTTATAGAGTAGTTGAAAATTGTTGTCAAAGGGACAGCGATAGTGTTTCAAGCTAATAATAATATCTGAGCAGAATCCAAGAGGATCTGGAACACGAGAAGACTTAAGTTGACCAATAACTTCAGCTACTTCATCACTTGTGGTGGAAAGTAGAAAGAAACTTGAGGAAAAGGAAGAAACAAGTTTGAATGAAGAGAAGGAGGAGTATGAGCAGCATCGAGGGAAGGGGGCAAAAGAACCTGAAGAAAGTCGGTTAGAGAGGAGGGAGAAACGGATTTAGATTGAGAAAAAGGAGAGTTAGAGGATTTGGGACTGTGTATTAATTCAGATAATAAAAGCCATTTATCTTTGCAAGAATAAAGACGGGAAAATAATAAGTTAAAACAAGATTTTTTAGCGTTGTTAAGAGAAATGTTTGAACTTCTTACGCGAATTAGCAGAAGGGGTTCGATGGTAATTCCTATAATAAATGAGTGGGTCTTTTTAATGAGTGCTAACAATGTATGAGTAATCCAAAGTTTATGGAAATCCAAGTTTTTCTTATGTTGGATGGAGTATAATGTATGAATCAACTTATATTAACTGCCAAAGAATTCGGCTTAAAAATATGAGAAAAGCAAGCACTAAAAAAAAAAAAAAAAAGAATCAAAATGAGAAATAGGACTAGACTCGAAGATCAAGAAAATCTGTGCAGATTAAATAACCTAAACAACAAGGACCACGAAGATCAGAAGCAGCCTGATTTTGAGGTATGGAACTGGAAAATAAGGAAATTGCAGTGATTGTGGAAGAGCTGAAACGAAGAATTCCAACCATTGCTTAAAAAATCAATGAGATATGATAATTGAGCAATCCAGTTCCAGCAGAATTTACAATTCTGAAAAACCAGCTTTGTTTGTACAGGGAACTTGAAAAGGGGCATGAAGCAAGTGTAAATGAAAAACCAGACAAGAAGAAAGCTCTGAAATTTTGGAAGAATTTGTGGGGAAACCAAGGAAAGCATAATGTGAATGCAAAATGGATCGAGTAAGTTTACAAAAAGGCAAGGGGGTGCACCATGGAAAGTACCCACATAGCAAAAAAGATGGTGCAAATACAGGCAAAGAAGGTCAAGAACTGGACCTGATGGACTCCATGGATTCTGGCTAAAATCACTGGGAAGTGTACATTCAAGACTGGCCTTTCAGTTCAATCCGGTTCTAGAAACACCAGAAAGCAATGGTTAACAACTGGAAGGACATTTCTAATCCAGAAAGACAAGGGGAACGAACAAGATAACTACAGCTTGCTTATGACAACATACAAGCTACTTGCAGGCATAATTGGAAACTAGATATATGGATACTTGGAAAATTATGTAGAACGCAAGGAATGCTGCAGAAATTCAAGAGGAACAAAAGACCAACTGTTGATCGATGAACTAGTTTTGAAGAACTCAAAAAAGAGGCAAACCAGTTTGTTCAAAGCATGGATTGACTCTAAGAAGAAATCTGATTTAGTCCCCCATAGCTGGATTGAGAAATGCCTGGAAATCTTTGTAATTAGGAGAAATACCGTAAATTCTGTATTAAGTGCCCGTGCACTATTTGCAAAAATTCAAGATGCTTAATGCAGGCAGGCTGGTATTACAGGTCTGGCGCTTATAAAATTCTGCACAACTGTGATGGAAACTATTATTTCAAAATATTAAATTTTACAAGCAGGAGAGGAATTATTTAATAAAATAGATCACACAATAAAATTTATATAATTTAAAGTAACTGTGAAGTTTTCGTATTTCATCAGCCTAGTTGCTTGACTGAATCCAAAATTAAAAAGCAAGAAATTAGAAGACAATCATGCTGGTATCTAATTTCCAGTTTAGCAGTGGCAGTTGGAGAGAGCAAAAATACTCAAAAGATACTCGTGAGAAAGCAGCAAGAGAGGAAAAATCCACGAAATGAACTGAAATAAGCACCCGAGGATTATTGAAGGTCCAGCTCTTATTTGTAAAAATTTACTAGAACCTCAGGCGCTTAATGCAGGCGGGCCGGTATTTCAGGTCTGGTGCCAAATACAGTATTTACGGTATTCGGAAATTCATGTACACTTCAATGAAATTTGGCAAGTGAAGCTGCTGGCTAATGGTGAAGAATTTGGAGAGGAAGAAATAAAGCGTAAAATTTTGCAAGGGATTCATTCACATTACTGTTCACATTATCAATAGCCTCACTGACGATAATTTTGAAGATGACAAATTGCAGATATTACCTGGCAAAAAAAAGGATGAGAATTTTACATTTTGTCTGTATGGAAGACCCAAAATTATTTGGAAAAACGAAAGCTGAACTAAACTCTCTGCTAGAAAGTATAGGAGAATTTAGCAGTAACACTGGTATGCAGTTTCGGCTCTTGTAATAATTATAATTTTATGAGGTCCATGATCTAGTATCGTTAATAAACTAAAATAATGAAAGGGTTTAAGCTATGTATTTATTGCTGACACATTTCGGTGTTACACCATTATCAAGGCTAGCAAAATAATAAAATTGGTTACTATTTTAGTTTATTAATTTAGTCTTAGATCCTTTCGTTATTTTAGGTTATAAATTTTAATTATTATTAAGTCCCTTATACAGGGTGGTCCATAAGTCTGTCCCCCCCTTTTATTTTTTGAACCGAAGCAGATATGTCAATTTTGATGAATCCAATGAATAGGAAGTTGTGGGTGGCCTATCCCATGGTGCACTTTTCATCATCCCAAATATGCAAATTAGGACACATTCAAAATTTATCTCAAAAACCGTAAGGGATAGAGAAAAAAACCCAATTGCAAACTTGTTCAGCAAAAAAAAAAAAAAAAACAAAAAAAAATCATCCAAATCGGACCAACCAATCACCCACAATCATGTGGTGAACTGTTTGTAACTTACAAACAGTCACACTGCACAAGGAAAACTGAATGTTCATATTTCCACCATGTAAAGCATGCAAATCAAAAAAATTAACATAAATTACCATACTCACATTCACTTTCATGCGGAAAAGCAAATAAAAGGCATGTTTCAGCACACAGAAGACAGAACAATTCCAGGATGGCAAGCTACACTGTTCCGGAAATGGTCAACATGATCTTCTGCTTCGGAGAGGCAAGGAGAAACCCACATGCTGCAGTTAGGTTGTATCGAGATAGATACCCTAACGAACGCCATCCATCTTGTCAAACAATGCGTCACATTATTCAAAGATTCAAGGCTACAGGGAATGTTAATGCAGAACGAGGACGACCAAGGGCACAAGGTGACGAGGATACAACAACACGAGTTCTGGCTGCACTTGCTGCAAATCCCCACACAAGCAGCAGAGCAATTGCTGCAGATGTTGGGTGCCATCAGAAAAATGTTCTCAACATTCTACACGCACATCATTTTCACCCATACCATATTCATTGTCACCAGGAGTTACTGCCATCGGATTATGTTGCTAGGGCCGCCTTCTGCAACTGGTTACTTACCTGCCTGGATGACAATCCAAACTTCATTCATGAGGTGTTGTGGACAGATGAAGCCCAGTTCACCAGGGATGGAGTTATCAACAGGCACAACCATCATCATAGGGCAGACGAAAACCCACGATGTCTGCGAGAAGCAACTCTCAAGTGAACTGGAGAATCAATGTGTGGTGTGGACTGTACAATGACACTGTGGTTGGACCATATTTTTACGATGGAACACTGACTTCAGAACGCTACCGCATGATTGAGCTCCTCCATATTACGAGTTGGTCGTTCACGAGCGTATAAGTGAGATGTTTGGACAACAATGGATTGGCCGAGGAGGACCAGTTCATTGGCCACCCCGCTACCTTGATTTTACACCACTTGACTTTTTCTTGTGGGGATACCTGAAGGACAAGGTTTTTGCTACGCAGCCCGTCTCACTGGAGGATCTGGTTCAACGAATCTAGGAAGCGTGCAGAGGAGTGACACCAGTAATGCTTACCGATGTTTTGGCGTCAGTTAGGTTCCATGTCCAATTGTGTTATGGTGCCCATGGTCGTCACATCGACCATTTTGTTGATTAACTTTTTTTTAAACTGTTTGAAGTAATTTGTTTGTTAGCTACAAACAGTTCACCACGTGATTGTGGGTGATTGGTTGGTCTGATTTGGATGATCTTTTTTTGTTTTTTTGTTTTTTTTATGCTGAACAAGTTTGCAATTGGGTTTTTTTCTCTATCCCTTACGGTTTTTGAGATAAATTTTGATCGTGTCCTAATTTGCATATTTGGGATGATGAAAAGTGCACCATGGGATAGGCCACACACAAGTTCCTATTCATTGGATTCATCAAAATTGACATATCTGCTTCGGTTCAAAAAATAAAAGGGGGGTTCAGACTTTTGTATTCACCCTGTATATTATTACTCTTTCATTTTTAGTGATAGTATTTGTTCATTAATTTTTTCATCCCTTGTAATTATTTATCCCCACAGGTTTTAATTGAGAAATTCAATAAACTGGATGAGGAATATAAAAATTCAAATGAATCTTTAAAGAAACCTCCAAATTGGTAATTCCATTTATTAAATTTCATTTGCATTATCTTTTTATAAAATTTTTACTGTCTACAAATCTGGAAGCAGCTGACCTCACTATAGTTATTTTGAAAATAAATATCGGTTAAAATTTTCTATACTTCTTTTTTCCTCATATACTTGTGTTCATTAAAATTGCAAAACCTAGAAGGTAGTAGTATCTAGTCAACATAATCAAATTTGCATCATGCAAATGAATAGCAATGCAGCATATATGCAAATTATGCATGACACAGATTCCTGCTGAAAACCATATAACAGGGGAGAAGAGAGTCATAAGTGCCATAGAACCTCACAGTAAGAGTGCACCATAGTACGAGCCGAGGCTCATGCAAATTTTGTCTTGTAGTACAAGTGGAAATATGAAGTATGAGCAAGTTTCATATAAGCAATCACGTATTGGCATTGAGCTTGTACACCCTCTCTCAACAAGCGAGCTACTGCTATTCTGCCTGAAGTTTTAATAGGAGGAGGTGCTCCTTCCAAACAATAATCCTTCTCCTGCCCATCCCATCATCTTCCCATCTTTAAAGTACATGTAATTAAAACAATAAAACCCTCATTTGCTTTAAAAAGTTCTTTTGTATTTCTGCACCCTGGTCTTTGACAATGAATAGCACCTGAACCCATTAACAAAAATAGCCCTGTCCTACATAATTTGCATCCTCACACTTATTCTTATGATAAGAGTCTTAAATAAGTTATTATCGTTTACATATTACTTTTGCATTCTCTTTTATTGTTTTTATAATTGTCACTTTCCTTGTAACTGCACTTCTTTTTAAAACCTATAAAAAGTGATTTTTGGATGATTTTGGGGGTTGAAATGAATTAATTATATTTTAATTATTTTCAAGGGGAAAATTAATTTGTAAAACGAGTAAATCATAAAACGAGCTTGGTCATGGAGCAACTTAAACTCATACTGTGAGGTATCACTGTATTTGGTTACCATTCTTGTGCCTAAGAAGCTTCAATATGCCATGTGGAAAAAAACTCCAACCATACTAGCAGGTTTTCAACTTTGATAAAGAAGACTCCAAATTATCCTTCTGAAAAATTGGTGCTCGTATTGGATGATTTGCTCAAAAACAATTCATGTTACTTGGCAGTTATTCTGAAGCGATAATTGGGCCTGAAGAAACGCCACAAAGAATACTTCCTGTATATCTCCACCATGATTCCCATTAGAAATTAGATATTCCAAACCATAAGCTTTTTTTGAGGTGTTCTCTGCACATAAACCTGTTTGGTAGTAGAGCTGTGCAAAGGATACTCATCAGACTGTGTAATAATTTTTCTATCGAAAAACGGAAGGAAAAATTCTGCGACCTGGGTTCGAACCAGGAACCTCGACTATCATGGCCGATGCCTCTACCACTTGTTATTTCCCATCTAAACTTAGGTTATAAAGATGCCTCTGCACTGTTTTTGTACAAACTGGGCTACAAAGATGCTCTATAAATACCTTCATAGAAGTTGTCTTCTTCTTAGAGTCACAATCCTCTTTAATATCCATACTCTGCCATTTGGCTTACACTTCCAGTCATTATGGTGTTTAACAGAAGAATTTTTATCTTTAAAAGTAGTATATGATCTCATGACTTTTGATAAATCTCTTGTTACACAGGCTAGATAGCACCAACAATTGTTGTCTTTGTAAGTCAGTAAAGTTGGACAATCGCCACAATATTCTGATGCATGCTGATGGGTAAACAGAATACCTGCTGCACAGCAAAAACAATGGCATATGCTATTTAGTGAGGAGAATGTCATTTATCAGACATGATTAATAGGGTGTTTCCATTATTTTATCTGATCCTTTTATAGATTTATGTAAAAGAAAAAAAAAGTTCAGTGATGATTTCTTATTACAAGCCATATCTCAGATGTTTAAATTATTACTGAAAATAAGAAAGAAAATTGAATTTGAAACTTGTTCTTGAGATATACCCTTCTGGAGTCTGAGGACAATGGAAGCCTCAATTTCCTAGATGCCAATCTCACCAGAGACCCTGAGGCAAGAAAATTGACTTTTGAAGTACACAGGAAGTATTCCACAACAGCCGATTTCATCCCTTATGACTCTACACATCAGCCACTACTTCAGAAGAGCTCCACTAAAGCCAAGAAGAGAGAATTCTCCCACCACTTTCGATTTGGCCAGAGCTAACAATTTCCTTGATGCCATCACTAAAGGAATCCTCAACAATATCAAGAAGGTTGCATTCTTGGTCTATATTGCTGTATAATAATGATAATAAAAGCGATCTAAAAATAGCAATATGGTAGCGTTAATTGTTATTTCTAGACCACTTTTATTATCAATGTCAAGAAGACCTTGCAATGTCCAATTAACCAGAGCAATAAATCAACCCATTTTGCCATCTTTTGTTTACCGGACCCAGAATCCATCGAATAGCCAACTTATTTCATGAACGGAGCCTCAGAATCTCCTTCTGAACCAGCAACAACAGCCGATTCACCCTCAACCCTAAAAAAAAAGAACCAGTAAACAGACTTGACATATACCAATGTGTACGGATTTACAAGCACTCCTGCCCAGGCTGTAGTTCCATTTACGTGGATCCATCTCTCATTCCTTCTACAAACTTTTTCGGGAACATAGAAGACAAAGATAGAGTCCGCTTTCTCTGATCACCTGATAAAGATGGTGCATGTTCAGAATAGACGACTGTATGAACATTTTGTGGATAGGACAAGATTTTATTTCATGAAGAAATGGATTGACTGAGAAATACTATTAAATAACCAGGTCTCTTTCAAACGAGACAAAATTGTCGAATTTCTCAGCAACTTTGGAAGGAAAACTGGGAATTAAGACATCACCACCACTCTCTATTAGGTCTGTGCTTCTTGTTTTCTCTATCTCCTGTTAATCCCACCAATCAAAATTGGTGGGTTCACTGTTTAATATTACTATACAAACTCCGTTTTGTCTCTCTTCGCTCTGTAGTTGCGTGCCTTCAATGATGGTAAAATACTGAAATTCATCAAGTTTAATAAACTTATCATATTGTATTACCATTATTTTTGGTTCATTTTCTTCCTTTCTTATAAAATTAAATTGTTGCTTTGATATGTACTTAAAATTATTTTAATCCTATCATAATTATCTATACATTTTATTCTAAATATGCTTAAAGAAAAGTACTGAATTTTTGAAATTATTGAGTTTGTCAGCATATAAGATGACCCTCAAATTTCCGAATTCTAATGTAGGTTTTGGGCTACATTTGCTATATATAATATGATCACCCGCAATTCAAGCTATGAGGGTGTTTCAATAAGTAATGCATAGTTATTTGTTATGCTGTGAGTACTTACGCAAAGAGGTTAAGAATTTGGCTAAAATACAGTGACTAGATTTTTCTGGGTGTACCTGGGACCTGGGGGATCTTGGGCCCTTGAAACAAATTTCTATGAGCAAAAAAGTAGGTTGACTAATGGTCTACATAAAAGTGCGCAATTCGTTGAAAAATGCCACATCCTGGGACATTTTCTGGCCAGGACTGGTGATGCAAAAATAGGGGCTGTCCCGGGTAAACCGGGACGTCTGGTCACCATAGCTAAAAGAACGTTTGAATATTACACCACAGAAAAAGTACATTCGTTGTTGTTGTCCCATTTGGGACAAAATTATGATCTGCAAAACAAAACTGACGTGTGCAGTCTACGTCGATTGTCCAAAAGTGGCGAAGTGTTGTTAGTTTACTGTGGGCTCGGCTGAAAACCCCCGACTGAAATTCACAAACATATGGTAGAAGTTATGTTGGTAATTGCCTAAATCGCTTTGTCTTCAAGAAGTGCAGTTTCTTTTTCCAAACGGACATGAAGACCTCACCGATTTGCCATGTTGCAGCTGACCTATAAACAGCAATCAATGTTGTACGTATTGAGCAGGTGGGTTTATTCGGAAACTTAACCAGAACTATTCAACGTTTTGGTTGGAACAGCATATGACGTTGTTCATAAAAAGTGCAATTTCGTCTGTTTGGTCCTATGAAGAGGCTCATGGCCGGGCAATGATTTGATTTTGACGAGGACTTGAACTGACTGTTTGTGACTTGGCATCAGAAAACGGACTTTGACATAGCTGGTATAATGAAATTGGTGCCACAATAATGTTAAACAATTAGGTTCTTACGTTGAATAATAAACAAATCTGTAATCCATTGTCAGTATTATTTGGTTTCAATGTATAGTCAAGTTATACCCAAAAAATTATTGTGCGTTACTTATTGAAATGCCCTCGTAATTTTAAAGGTTCAACACACCAAAAAATTGTGGAAAGATTTTGTCAACTAATGCTGCGCTTATTCCTTAGCTTGTTTTTGTAATGTTCTTGCTTACTCTGTTCTTGAATCATCTTTTCTGTTACATCATAATGTCTTGTAGCAGCACCATTATTACGTTACTTCAATTTAAAATTTGCTTTGTATTTCTTTCCTTTGCATGGTGAGTTAATAATGCAGTTCTGGGATAGTGATATTTTAATAATCTTATCCTGGTGAAGCTCGTGGCAAATTGGGACTGACTCTAGAATTAGCCCCTTGTTAGCATTAATGATTTACAGTAATAACGCCGCGGCGTATGCATTAAAAACATTAGAAAAAATGCCTTTTTGGCTTAACTGTCGCTGCGGTATAAATAGTGATTTTTTTTTCTTTAAAATATGACAATTGAAATAATTTCTTAAAACTGATACTGCCCTACTGATCATTTTCTTCACACGAACTTTGGGGTGACGAACTTAAATGAATTTAATGTACAATATATATCACAGTACTTTAATTATACACCATATTTAATGTACAATGTCACTGATTCTTTAAGGGGTCGAATATATGGGAGTCACATGGAGAGATGCCGGAGCTGTACGGAGGATGTTTGAGGATTTCCCATTGAAATGTTTCCAGCAGGTGGGGGGTCTTCTTGGCCACAAGTGGCTTAGTGTTGCCCTGGAGCAGCACTATCCATTTCAAGAGCTTCTCTCTGCACTTGTTTCAGCGTTAACTGTTTCAACCCATTCTAGCCAGTCGAGGAGTATGGGTCCTTCTTCATCGAAAAAGAAACTGAGCATCATTTATCTGGCCTTCATGGGAAAGTGAGCTGTTTTGGTATGTGGGGAGCTGGGATGACAGTGATGGCTACAGAAACAAGGGCAGCATGGCACGCTCGAAGGCAATGGGGCACTGAACGTCTGAAAGGTGCACTGAGTGCAGATAAATTCTTACTTTAAACTTAATAAAAGTACATACACTTCATTTATATTTTTAAGGCATAATGCTAACTTCGGAATCTGTATGCAATCAGGGCACGTTAAGGCTTTCTAATTTCTTCTACGCTAATCTCTTCCTTACTTTGTGAAGCCACGAAAAGACATCATCTGATGGTACAGTCCTCAATAGTTTTTAAAGTACCGGTATATTTTTCAACAATTTATGCAGGATAAAATTGCGAATAATGATTGCATTAAGATTTTTAAACTTTATACCTGATACAGTTGACCTTTATTATCCCTCAATATTTTATTAATGCTAATTTAAACATGAAAGCTTATTCAGGAATACTTCTTCTTGCGGACGAAGCTGTTTGTTTTGGCAGTAAAGCAACCATAGGAAACCATCACACACGAATACAAAAGGCTCGACTTCTCAGCGCGGAGGATAAAGAAAAGCACAAGGAGTAACGCGATGAACACCTCGTCACAGCTGCCAACTAAACTGATGTAGTTAGTTAATATTTTAAATGAATGCACTTAGTAGTTTGATTAAAATATTTAGGCTTTAAATCACTCAGGCCACAATGATAAGCTCTAATGAATACTTAAACCGCACATTGTTGGCATTTATTGGATTCAGTTTCTTGCATTTGTGCAGCGCCGAGGGGCAGCGGGCAGCATGGCGCTGCGCCAGGCTGATTTTGCCTAGCTGCATCACTGGATGACACTACATCTATCAATAAGCATGTTTATCAATTTCGATTAGATACAATGGCGCTACAGTGAAAGTCTCCTTTTCATTTGGGCACACCACATAAACACATTAATGAACTCTGTTATAATGAAAAATCAGCTTTAACGAAGTTGATTGAAATCTCCAGAAACAAGTTCACTGAAACTGTATACGGTTCTTCTGGTTATAATGAAATCTGATATAACAAAAATACATGTATAAAGAATCATTATATGGATTACTACACGACTTTTGTTTGGATATAATGAAATGTAAGCATATAGGACAGCTTTGATGCGGCCATCTCAGAAAATCTTTCAATCTGAATAAAAAATAGAAAATGCATTAATGTCAAATTTTATTGCTAAAAGCAAACAAACAAAGATTTCAAATTTCTTTAAACCCCAATGTTAATTCTGTATTGTTTTTTGGTTATTAAAAAGCATTAAACAACCAGAAGAACATTTTCATATAAAGCATAATTGAATAATCTTTCTTTATTGGGTATAAAGAAATCCACTTTAAATAAAAATGAGTTCGCTATATCCACTATACATTTATAATGAAATAATGAACACAATTGCAGACTTTTGAAAATTCGATTGTGCGTTCGACTGTGAATATACAAGGCAAGTGAAAAGTCTGTATGGCCCCCCCCCCCTTCTATCTTGGATACAAATTCTTCTTCATCTTTTCCCACTTCTATGTGGGGTCGCTGGTTTTGATGAGCTTTGTACATTCCCTTCCGAGACCCTTTGATTTCAGATCTTCATCCACAATATCCTGCCATCTTCTCTTGGGTCGTCCTCTTTTCCTCCTTCCCTCCACTTTAATGTTCATAGCTCATTTGCCAGTGTAGTTCTCGTCTCTTCTCATTACTTGGCCAAACCATCTCTGTCTATTTTCTTGGATTTTATTTTCAATATCTGTAACCTTCACTGCCCCTTGGACTCATTTCTAATCCTGTCTGCTCGTATCACTCTGCACACCCATCTCAACATTCTCATTTCTGCCACCTTCATCCTTTGTATATTGGACTTTTGTAGAAAGAGTGTTTCCATTCCATACAGCATTGCAGGTCTCACCTCCTACTGAGGTATGGCGTGTATAAAAATCCTCATAGATCCAATTATTATTCTTTAACGATTATTATGCCAGTAGGAAAGATAGTCCCAGCCTGCGAACTGGGTACTGCTCCGGCCAGCCCAAAGGGCATGTAGATAGCGCAATGCTTCCATGTCCGCAGTGGCGCAATTGGCTGGCGCATCTGCACGGTGAGCAGAAGGTCCTGGTTCGATCTCAGGCTGTGGAATTTTCTTTCCTATTTTTCATCAATAATTTAAACATCTGAGGTATGGCGTGTATAAAAATCCTCATAGATCCAATTATTATTCTTTAACCATATATTCTGTCTTGCTTCTGCTGATTTTCAGTCCCCTGTCTTCCAGAGCTTTCCTCCAATCCTCTAGCATTTCTTCGACCTTTGCTCTAGATCTTGCACATAAAACTATGTCATCTGCATAGAGCATGTTCTAAGGCGCTTCTTCCCTGATTTTCTCTGATATGACACCTATCACTGTTGAACAGGGAAGGACTCGGTGCCGAGCCCTGGTGAAGACCCGCTCTCACTACAAAGTGTGTTTTACAGCCGGATGCCCTTCCTGATGCTAACCCTCCTTCTTTATCCAGGCTTGGGACTAGCCAGTCTGCCGTATGGTGTCCTGGGCGGAGTTCTATCTTGGATACAAATGTAGTTTTCAAATTCCAATAAAGGGACTGAATAGGAAGTTGAGTGCTCTTTTTCATGGTGACACTTACAGTGTTGTCAACATATAAATTAGGACATATGCAAACAGTATCTACTAAACCATAGGAGATACACAAAACAAAAAAACAATTACAAACTTGTTCAGCATCAAACAAGCAACAAAACAAATTTTTTTTTTTTTCAAAATCCGATGACTGGATCACCCACTGGGGGGGGAGTCAGGATATACCAAGTATGTTCATTAGCCAGTGAATTGTCAGTCATTCAGATTATTACATTTTGCCCAATTGCTAATTCATTGAATTAAGCAGATTTTAATGACTTATCTGGTGATTGACTTTTAATATTTGATTCTACCATTAATATGACTATTTAATTCAGTCGATGATTAGACTGTGTAGTACTAATGCTGATGCACCATTTGGATTCATGTAAAACAACACCCTATTTCATGTGCTATTTTTTTAAGGTTAAAATGGTCATCTTATGTGCTGACGTGTATAATATGTAGGACATGCAGAAATGTTAAGATTATGATATAGTTGGGCAATTATAGGAAGACACATGGCCACCCTATTTTACTGAAGATCAAATGTAGTCACACATCCAATGTAATCAATCATCTTCCTCTTAAAATGTTTTGTGAGATTTTCCTATAGGATCAACTGATCCATGGCAACAGAAGTTTTATGCCATGTGTCTTGCTATAATCAGCTGACTATAACAGCATTATTTTTTTAAATGAGTTAAAAAATAATTCTGTACATTAGAGTATTTCTCATCATTAATGAAGGTTTGTTAACTGTAATAGGGAAATTGTCCATTTTTATCAATTTATTCTTAATTTTTTTCAAATCCTGTAATTCATTATTTTACAAATTTTTGTTTTCCAATCTTCCTTTGCAATCTTCTTGAAATAACGTAACAATGTATGCATGTTGTATAATTTAATATTTTGGAAAATGAGCATGAGGTACAAACTTATTTTTTTTCTTTTGTTTTAAGTTCGAGCTTTTGGAATATTCATTGTTGATTAATTTTTCAGGGGTGGATTCAAAGTGGTTCCTCAGGTGATAGAATTCTGGCAAGGCCAAACAAGCCGCTTGCATGATCGCATCCAGTTTCGTCTTATCAATAAAGAAAGTAAATTTGCACATAAAGGAACAGATGGCTGGGTATATGAACGACTTGCACCATAACACCCTACTTGACTCATCTGGAAACGATTAAATCTGGTCTTCCTAATAGTATATATTTTTGTGTGTATTGAAGATATCCATTTCAGAGAAATGTGAATAATAAATATTAATGTAATTATAATGTGAATAATAAATTTTACATAATGAATAAAAATAGTCATGGTAGATTTTCTTATATAATTCTGTGGTTCAATATTTTCCCACTTCTTATTACCTTTCAAATAAGTAATATATTAATACGTGTGTTAATTACTCAAGTTACTGGGTAAATTACTTTCTCATTAACTATACCCTGTCTCAGCTTTAGTTGAGTGTGACGTCATGAGTGAAGCGGTTACAGTTCGTCCGCATGAAGAAATAGTTCGAATGATTTTTCTGTATAAAAAGTTCGAAATTCTTTCTGCAATCATATTTCATCTTTCTCTCCTTGATATAATAAAAAATCGGCGGATAGAAAATCCATTTGACGAAATTTAGAAAAAAAAAATTAAATAAAATGAAGTCTGTGTGTAGTCGAGATTATTTGACTGTAAAATGGCAGCGTCTTGTTCCTACGTGAAGAACGTGACAGTTGTGTTAGAAATGAAAGATGATAGAGTTTCCACGAAGAGGATTTAAATATTTTAAAGATTAATTAAAAAAAAATGATATCTGACAGGCACCATTCGACTATTCTACTTTTGATTATAAGACGGTCTAACGTAGCATAGTCTAAGAATAGCTTATTCTTAGGCTATGGTACTAGTCTAATGGCGGAAAGATACTATGTCCAGTAAGCCACGTCACTCTCAACTAAAGCTGAGACAAGGTATAGATCTGACACAGTAATAATTAAAGAACACGAACGCAACCAGCCTTAATGATATCAGCCAAGGAAGGTATGGGGTCCTATTCTGCACTTTTACTGATGCTGGCTACAAATTGATCTTTGTAAAGATAACAAGACAAAGCTTGGATACAGATCTCACATTGACTGTATTATTCTCAGGATCATTGCATTGATAAAAAGTGCAACTTAATAGTCCAGAAAATATGGTATATTTAATCAGATATATGTTGCCTGGTCTCTAGAACCATTACAGAATATATCTCTAAGGCTGTGCCCTATATCTAACATATTACATAACATCGTGAACACACATGTACAAGGTGTCCATAATTAAAGGACCCTATTGCAAAATTGCACAGATGAAACCAGTCATCAGAAAAGTGTGAAATTTTGTGGAGGACATAATGAATGGATAAGTATTTGCATCAGTGAAAAAAAAAGTTACGAATTTTGCCACCAGAGAGTGTTTTACGTTGAATGTATAAAACCGAGGAACATTTGCAGAGATCCTGTGTTCAATGTGTATGCCGTTCACAATGAGGTTAAGTTTATGCGATTGCAGTTGTTAGTGATATTGTTTTACCAAAATGGTAATTCCGCAGTAGCTGCTCTACGGAAATTTCAGACTTTGAAGGGGAGGCAAAAAGGTCCTATGAATGTGAAAAACCGTTGGAAAATGATAACAAAATTTGAAGAAACTGGATCATTATCAGTTCGTCCTGGCAGAGGAAGAAAACCTGTGTCTGCAGATGCATTAGAAGAGATTTTGCTTCAGGTGGAAGAGGACAGAGCTGCAAATTCCCATGGTAGCACCAGTGTCCAGCGTGTAGCACAGGAGTTGGATAGGCCACATTCAACTGTCCATAAGATCATGTGGAATATCCTCCGATATTATCCATACAAACTTTCACTTGTGCAGCAGGTGCTTCCACATGATTGTGATGATCAACTCCAGTTCTCATTTCGATTTCTTGCTCTCATATCCTCCGGACAGACGAAGCGCATTTTAACTTGGATAGCATAGTGAATACACACATCTGCCGCAATTGGGAACCAGAAAATCCGCACTCTTTCTTAGAGGTTCCATTGCCTTCCCCAAAAGTGACGATATGGTGTAGATTTACGGCATCATTTATTCTCAGTCTGTACTTCTTCGAGGAGTTCTAGAGATGCAGCGATATGCTTCACTGTTAGAGAACGAAATTGTTCTGGCTATGCAGCCCCGTCAGTGCCTTGAATGCACAATCTTTATGCAAGACGTAGCTCTTCTACACATTGCACTGTGTGTTAAAGATATTTTTTGACGGTATTTTACAGAAGATCATGTCATCAGCCGTCACTTCCGTCATGTGTGGCCTGCCCAATCCCCAGACCTCAGTCCATGAGACAATTCAAGAACTTTACCTAATCTTAAAGACAGCATTTCATGCCATGTGCACAACATTTTGCTGCACACACTTCGGTCAGCTGTGGAACATGCCATCTTGCGATTTCAGATGGTATCTGAAAATGATGGCCACCAAGTGGAACATGTTATGTTGTAATTTGTTTTGTTTTACACATGTTGAATTTCTTAAACTATTGTACACGTGTCACTAAATTTGTAATTAGTTATTAAAATGCTATCTGGTGGCGAAATTCATAACTAATTTTTTTCCCTTCCTGAAACAAATTCTCATCCTTTCATTAAGTCCTCAACAAAATTTTACTTTTCTGATGACTGGTTTTGCCTGCAATAGGATCCTTTAATTATGAACACCCTGTTATTACTGTAATGTAGCCCTATCTAAGTCATGCACGGAATATTTGGATTATTTAATACGAAGGGTTGTTGTTGTTGATGTTCATCGTGACAAGAATACACTTAATGTAGGTCTACTGGAACCCTACTGTACTCTAGGTGATGAGTCTTTCTTCTAGCAATCGCTCGACATTTTAATTTCCATTGTAAGAGACTTATACAGAGAACAGCGAGGTCGTTTCTGTTCATTTCTCTTGATAGGCAGTCCATAATCCAGACAGTGTCCTTGAATGTCTTAACATGAAGATCTCTTTTAAAAAGATCGAATCCATAAAAATCCTTGGGACAGGCATTGGGTGACTAACAGGGGTGTCTGAGAACGGGATAACCTTAATCTCAGTTTTCTGTTCCATTTGACCACAGTACTGGATAGTTGACTTAAGTGTGGTGGGATGCTTTGTCCTGGTGGATGCATTTTTTTGCTTTATGCCTTACATCCCTATGCCATGGGATATCGTTATGATACATGTGTTCCAAGACCTTTTCCTCATAGTAGGCAGTATTCATCTTTGCTTTAGATCCCAACTTTTTGATGGTCAGTCCTCCATTGTAGCTGTACCCAACTGCCACCATGAATCCTTTTGGAAAACCCGTCTTGCATTGACGCACCCAGTCAAATTGAGTCTTATCACCTCCCTTGTTGATAAAAAAAAAATGCCAGTGTCTTCTCATCTATTGATAAATAGACCTAAGCCTCAACCAAGGTGACCGTTTTTCCATTTGTTCATACAGTTTTCTGCTATTTGTTTGCCTGTGCAAGGTGTCTTGGCAACAAAGCATGAACTCGGGCCTCATGATGGCGTTCTGATTTCAAATTTTGACAAATGCAGTCAGACCTTGGAAATTTGCACTTTGTGATTCACAAATCCACGAGAATTTCATTGGAACTGAATTTATTTGCATCTGTGATTTTTTCGCATATCCGTTAAATCCTCGAAAAACCCTGCAGAAGGTTTGTTTAATTTCTATAGTAATTTATAAGCTTTCATGCTTTTAAGTTTCCACGTTTAGCTAGTAAGATAAATATCTGTTAGGTACTCTATTTTTACATGAAATGTTTGTTTTTTTGTTTATATTTTTAAAGGTAACGTATTAAGCTAACTTTTAAATGAAATTAAAAATTTTTGGGAGCTTGAATGGGGTCATATTTACGATTTAAACTGTAGAAATAAGCATATATTACCATTTCTAGCGACTCTACGCAAATCTTCTTCGTTCACGACTGGTTCTGGAACCTAACCTCGCAAACATCTGAGATCTGACTGTATTACGGTTTACTGATGCAACAGAGGTTCCAATCTTGCTTACAATAGCCTGTTGTGTTTGCAGATTTTCCGTAAGTATGGGAACAATAGAGGTGTGTTTTTCGTTTAGCAGTGTTGCACTGATCTATTTATCTTGTGTGTTTGATAATTTTTGTTATACCATTCTTAGAAATAATGAAACCCTTTCCCTTACACTATTATACGAGGTGCGTTCAAGTTATAAGGTCTCCAAATATTTTTCTCTGCAATGAGAGTAAGTAGAAAGATCTGGATGCTTTTAAAATTTTGCGGGAAATATTTCGTCTTTACTAATATAGATGGCAGCACTATATACCGTGAACGGCGTGAATACCATGTGTGTTGCCGCGAATGATGTTTCATATACTTAAAATGGCGAAGTTTAATTTACAAGATCAACATGTAATAATTCGTTTTCTGCACTTGCGGGGTGAAACGCCCATCAAAATTCATTGCCAATTGATTGAGATATGCGATGAAGGCGTTATGAATGTTAAAAACATGCATTCATGGGTGCGAAAGTTTAAAGAAGGTCAAGAATCATGTGAGAATGAACTGAAGCAGCCTCGACCACGAACCAGGCGGATGATATTGATTGCTCATGTTATGGAAGACCGTCACTTAAGTGTGCGTGATATTGCCTCTAAACTTGGCATTTCCGTGGGATCTATGGAGTCCATTTGCACGATGAGCTGAAAATGCGGAAAGTTTCTTTAAGGTGGGTCCCACGAATGCTGACAGACGAACACAAGTCTGTGCGAGTGGCAATTTCTCAGCGCAGCAATGAATGGTGCTTTCTTTTCATCAGTTGTGACAATGGACAAGACGTGGATTCCATTTTTTAACCCCGAAACGAAACATCAATCTTCACAATGGAAACACACTGATTCACTGCCACCGAAAAAAATTTCGAGTCACAGCCTCTGCTGAGAAAGATATGGTGGCCATGTTTTGGGACAGCGAAGACGTAATCCTCACGCATTGTGTTCCAAAGGGTACAAATGTTACAGCTAATTCATACGAAAAAGTTTTGAGAACAAAATTCCTTCCAGCATTGCATGAGAAACGACCAAATAAGATTGGACGGGTGCTTTTTCATCAAGACAACACCCCTGCTCATCGGGCTCCTAACTGAGCAGTTTCTTCAAAATAACAACTTTGAGGTGGTTTCCCATGCTCCATACTCACCAGACCTCACTCCTAGCGATTTCTGGCTTTTTCCAATCATGAAGGACACTCTCTGTGGCTGCTCATTTCCCAACCGAGCTGCCGTTGCTTCAGCGATTTACCAGTGGGCAAATCATATCCTTAAAAAAAGAGTTCTTCTCAGTAGCCGTGGAATCCTGGCGCCACCGTTGTGAAAAATGTGTTCAACTTCACGGTGATTACGTCGAGAAGTAATAGTAGTTACAACTTTCTGGGTTAAGTATTTTGTCAGAAAAAAATTTGGAGACCTTAGAACTTGAACGCACCTCTTATTATCATGGAATAAGAGTAAGCAGTGTTAGGAAGGGCTATGACATAGTCCTCCCAGGATAACTTAATTTTTGAGGGCATTTTGGCAGCAAACTTAAAATGAAGAACGGAATGATAAGTTCGATTGTTACTGAACTCGGTGTAATATTTCACGATCAACGTATGTTTCAAATATATGTTACGACGTTTTAAAAATTGTCACCACATGCTCCCTCTGTAAGTCCTCAACTTCAAGGTGGGGCAATTTTTATTAAGTATTTGTGCATTTTTGTGTTCTAAATAATGTTTAATAATTTACGGTATGTCTGAATTCAAAGAAAAATGTTTATGTAAAATAATTAAATGCAGCATAATACATAACCTATTTAAAAACAGTCATAATTTATTTTTATCTTGCATACTTTTACTAGAGTTAGGTTGTGACATTTCAGTACATTGTGTTTTAAGCTTGATTATTGCTCGTTTCAAACCTGCAAAAGTAAAACATTGTACACATTAGAATAATAATTTTATAAACACAATATTATATAATTTTGTATGAACTAATCTAATCAATTACAGTTTGAATCCATAATTGTATTTTATTATTATTCAAAATTTAACTTTCCCAGCTCAGAGGCCTGTGAAGGGTGTTCTGCTGGAGCATATGACACAAAGAATACACATTGCAGATGATGTTCTCGGCATTTATTAAAGGACAACTCTACGGTCATATACAACTTTATTTAAATCGAAAGCCTAACCTATTAATAGCATCGTGGCAAACTCTAAATGTGTGAAAAAATGAAAATAATGAGCGCATTTTGAAATAGGGAGGCATCCATCTTGGGTGTGGCCATGACATAGTTGAAGTCATGTGTAGAACAACAATGTAGTCTGAATGACAATGTAATCTTCGATGTTTTCATCTTGGATTTTAACAATCAGTATTTTTTCATTTGTTGAAAACAATGAAGGTTGGGTTATTGGTCAGGTGACTTTTTTGCATCAGGGCCTTTCTTACTATGGTCAGGTGACATTTCTGCATCTGCGCCTGTCTTTTTTGTTGGCCTCGTTTGCCTCAAAGTACGCCACTTCCGGAAAAAAATGGCCAGTAGAAAGGGAGTGCAAAAACGTAGTTTTTCACTTTTCAAAGCAGTTACTTATAATGAAGTTATGAATCAAATTTAAAAATTTCAACGGAAATGTATTATATGTATATCAAAATAATTCTATGGTATTCTGTAAAAAAAATTATAATAATTTTTTTGCATAGAGTGTCCTTAAATAAACAACAATTGATATAAAATTTTGCTGACAAATCATTCTATAAATGTTTAATATGTCCCCCTTGTGTGTCCAGAATACTGTTTTCCCTCAGGTGAACACAGTAAGTCTGCCTTAATCCCTAGAACATCAAATGAATGATCACTGTCAGCTGGGTCAGGGTTACTGGTCTTTAATGGTATACCCAATCCTTTAAGAAGTCATGTGAGGGTAAGATCAGGTAAGGGTGGCCAACCCCGAGTATCCAATCAAAAACTGGAACACCAATCTAGGACATACAATGAACAAATTGGCCCTAGGCATCCCCAAATGTTTGTGATGCTTCTACACGCGACTGCGTATCCTAATCCACGAGTGTAAATGAAAATAATGGAGATTTACAGTATTCTAATTTCTTTATAATCTATAATGTCACCAAACCCACTGCAATCCGATGAACGAGGCTTTGGTGAAAATATATATCAGATGGACGATGTTGGGCACATTCTTGTAAGTCTATGATCTCTGAGAAGGAGAGATGAGATATGTGGTCCAGTTGTTGATGGTAAGGCTGAAGAAGCTGCTGTGTGTGTGAGAAGAATGCGAGGGAAGGAATGTTCTACTTTTACATCTTGGAAGAATTTTTATAAAAATTGGAACACTCAGAACAGAATAACCAAAACTGGGGCAAATAAAGGTCCCAATTTACTTTCCAAAAAAATCAGGACGTTTGATCACCTTACAAATATGTCAGAAAGCACATACGTTATTAAATTTTGCTCTATAGATTTGTACCACTGATGCAAAATTTTTGCACATTTGATAATGACATAAGAAGCATAGCATAGCATACAGTCCTCTTATGTGGATTGTACAATGATTCTCAGAAAGAAGCGAGATTTTGGGTACATAATGAAGAAATTTAATTATGGAATAAATAATAATAATAAGCCATTATTTGCTTATATTGGAAAGTCGAGTTTACAAATAAAATATTTATAAATAAATTTACAAAATTTGAAAAATCGTAAAAAGTTTTTCACAGGATAAAATGAAACTTATTCCGATTATTATTTATATAAACCAACAGCGTTGATCAATTTTTTTAATGATATTTTTATATTGCCAAAAGTAATAATAAGCAATGGTTTACTTCTCTACTTCAAAACAAAATTTTTTCCAGTCTTTATAATTTATATGTAGCCTTTCCAAATCAATATACGAGGGGAGATTGATAAATAAGGTCTCCATGGCTGTAACTTTTTTATTTGTTAACCGATTTTCAAAATTCTTTTTGTATCTTATACTCACATTTGTCCTCTATTCACTTTTCGACATAGTCCCCATCCCTTTCCACGCATTGTGCCAACGCGTGACTAGTTGGGTGAACCCATCTGAGAGGAATTCCGGAGTTGCTGTCGACACCAGGATTGAATGGCAGCTTTGGACCCTCTTCTGGAGTACGATAACGTCCGCCCATACACGAGTCACCACACACCAGAGGTGTTGTAGCGCCTACAGTTCAAAGATGAAAGACTTTGCACATTGCGACTTTCACCACTTCCCAAAGAAGAAAGAGCCCCTTAAGGGACATGAGTTGGTTCTGACGGCAAAGTAAACGCTGCCATTCAATCCTGGTGTCGACAACAACTCCGGAATTCCTCTCCGACGGGTTCACCCAACTAGTCACATGTTGGCGCAATGCTTGGAAAGGAATGGGGACTATGTCGAAAAGTGAATAGTGCATTACATAGAGGACAAATGTGAGTAGAAGATAAAAAAGAATTTTGATAATCGGTTAACAAATAAAAAAGTTACAGCCATGGAGACCTTATTTATCAATCGCCCTTCGTATTTTTCTTGATTAAATTGTATGAAGTCGGGTTTAATATCCATTTTTGAAATATTGTTTTATTTTCTCTTAATCCATAGTTATTATATATTTTAGGAATTTTAAAATATTCATGATTTCTAACGTTTACGGCAAATGATTTTTTATTATAATCAAATAGATCATCCATTTTAAAAATTTTTAGTTGTTTAAGTTAACATGAGAAAAGGAAAATTGTGGATAGGATAAAGTTAAAACGAGATTACCTCTTTTATAACAGAATACAGTGCGGACCCGGAGTCATGAAATCGTGGCTCCCGAAGACAGTGTTCGACCGGGTCTGCACTGTAGTTATATTTAGACCGCTAGATAGCATCATAGGAGATAGGGTGGGTGGTATCATTCACACCCAAAGCAGTGCTTACAAATATTTAATGTGGTACCCCTTATTCAAGAGCAAAGCCATCTAACTGGAATTCTGTTTAAATATCACTGTTCAATTGTTCTTGTACCCTTACAGCACCATCTGGTAATCAGAAATTCTGGTATTTCATTTCTTTATTGTGACAAAAGTCCCACTTTTTCCTGTGTAAATCCACATAAAATTACTGTACTTATTTTCCTATTTATTGCATTTTCAAATTTTCTGTTATTTCTGGATCACCAAATATGTTTAAGTTTGATTAATGATCATTAACATGCAAGTGCCAGAACTAAAAAATGGAGAGTGGAAGAAAATCTGATGAATCTCATTTTTTTTTTTTGCTGCATCATGTGGATAGGCAAGCTATTCACAATGCTTACTTAGAAAAGATGACACCAGATTCACTATGACAATGTGGAAAGGATATAATCCGTGACAATGTTATTTTTGGAGATGCTTGATTCACATAGCTTCTGTTTTAACAGGCACCATGTATCATCATGACAAAAGTGTTTCTTCAAGGTGGTATCTTTATTTTGGCAGGACAATTTGTCTTATTAACTGTGTTCATTATCCAAGAAAGTTTGGTAAATTTCAAGTTATTGCTCTCATCTCAAAATCTCCTTGATTTCAGTCAAATTCCAATCAAACACTCGTGGGACATGTTTGTTTGAAAAGCAGGTCCAAACAGAGGCAACATCACCTCTCAACTTTCATGAATCACAAGATCTGTTTAAATTTTAGCAGCAGATACCATAAAGTACCTTCAGAGATTTTGTGGAGTCCATGTTTGGTAGGTTATTAAAAGATTTTATAAGGGAAATGCTGGGAAATATAGGGGAATTAATTAATTAATAAGTATTCTTTAATTTTGATTTCTCATAAAAGAAAAATTTTATTCAACCAATACAGTATAGGAGGACCCTTTATATGGAATGCTTGGGACTTGGGATATTCTGGAAAAGAGTCTTTTCCGTAATTTGGAGCACCAAGTCTTATAATCAAGTGAAGTACATTTACATGGTGTAGTTAAATTGATTATAGAAAAACCCCTTAGTGTCCAAGATTATGGAAAAACCCCTTTTCCAAAATATCCAAGTCTGAAGCATTCTGGATAAACAGTCCGAAATTGTATTTCTTTTGTGATTCTGAGCACTTAAAGGACAACTACGGTCATATACAACTTTACTTAAATCGAAAGACTAACCTATTAATAACATCGTGGCATATTTAAAAAAAATTAATTCGAACTCTTAATGTGTAAAAAAATGAAAATAATGAGCGGGATTGGAAATCCGGAGGCATCCATCTTGGGTGAGACCGTGACGTAGTTGGAGTCAAATGTAGAATAACAATGTAGACCGAAAAACAATATAATTTTCATTGTTTCCATCAGTATTTTTTCATTTGTTGAAAACAATGAAGGCTGGATTGTTGGTTAGGTGACTTTTTCTAATACCACCTAAAGACAAGGCCTGGGCACTGAAATTTCATTAAATTGATACATCACCTCAGTAGGGAAAATTTAGGGCTTATTATTGGTGGAAATACAGTTAACAATTCCCTACTGAGGTGATGTAACAATGTAATGACGTTTCAGCGCCCAAGCCTTATCTTTAGGTGGTGTTGCTTTTTCGCATCAGGTCCTTTCTTACTATGGACAGGTGACTTTTCCGCATCTGGGCCTGTCTTTTTCGTTGGCCTCCTTTGAATCAAACTACGTCACTTCCAGAAAAAAATGACCAGCGGAAGGGGAGGGGAAAAACAGTCTTTCACTTTTCAAAGCAGTTTCTTATATTGAAATTATGGACCAAATTTAAAAATTTCAACGAGAATATATTATATTTATATCAAAGAATGATATTCTATAAAAAAAACTGTAATCAATTTTTTGCTTAGAGTTGTCCTTTAAGCATCGGTGTAGAACAAGCAGGTATTTGTTGAAAAAGTATAAAGATGTTCCACAGTGTTGACTTATTCAGTATCTTGTTAGTCACTGCATTTACATATTCATTTGGATCTGGATGAAAATTACCCAAAGTGTCTTTTGTTTACAATCCCAGACCCAGTCATACATTAATCTGATAAGATGCCCAGGGAGCATTATGCAGCATTCTCTTGCAAGAACACAAACATAAAAGGAATCCCAATTGCTTTTAAGCTGAAAATGATATCCCAAATTATTCGCTGACATACAACTCCACTGGAAGAAGAAAATGCTCGAATTTTTAACCATATTTATCTCTAGAAATAATACTTTTAGTATTTTTCAAAATACTTCCAGGATAAAAAAAAACGATCACAGTTTTAAAAAATAAAGGGGGTTAAAAAAAGTTTTCTGATTACGATCTATGGTAACAACTTGGAGGAGAAAGGTTTACGAAGACCCCCCTTTCCCCACCAACGATCATGTTGTATTTGGTGATCCTGGTTGTGGATAATTGCCCTGCACCGAAGAGGTGTCTGCAGAACGCCGAGGCTGATGTTGTTCCATTCCTGTTTGCAGGCTTTCCAGAGATCCTCAATGGTTGTACAGTAAAATCCCATTACAACGTACCTCACTTTAATGTATATTTCAAAATAACGTTCAAACTTAAAATCCCCAGCAGAAATCCTAGTCTTTTAATGTTAAAAAGTTTCAGTTTAACGTACCTCAAATTAACGTACATTTCAGATGAACGTTCTAATTTTAACGTTAGCTAGGTTAAATTATCCCTTCATTACAACATTCATAGGTCGAATGTCTTGCTCTGATTGATCAATACTTTGAACAGCCGATGCGAAAGTGACCAAAGAGCCAAATAGTATGCTAGGATTTTAGGAATTGAAAAATTTGAAGCCAGTATTGGATGGGTTTTTAGATTCCGTGAAAGAATCGGATTTACATGGGACAAATCTCGGGAGAAGGTTCAGATACCAACTTAGAAGTAACGGACAAATGGCGAGAGAGAACACTAATCAACTGTAATACTGTACTATTCTATATTTGTATTGAATAAAATAATATGGACCATTTGTGATTAAAATAAAATATACGAGGCCTGTCTGGAAAGTATCTGGATTGAGGCTACAAAAAAAAAAAAAATACGGTTCAAAGTTATAAATGTTTCGTCACCTTAAGCACTGTCTGCAGCAACACATTTAGCCCAGTGTTGCTGCCATTGGCTGAAACAAGTACGGAATGCCTCCTTTGGGATGGCCAAGAGCTCCACCATCGCATTCTGTATTGTCACATCCACATCCTCAAATCTCTGTCCTTTGAATGCTTTCTTGATCTTCGGAAATGCTTGTTTTAGCAATTCATAACACTCCGTTGCGATTTTTCTGATTTTAAAACAAAATTTGATGCAATGTTGTTGCTCAATTTTTCTGCTGCTCAATTTTCATCACGCGACGAAAAAAGAAAAAAGTTCTGGTTTAGAGTGTTACAACAATTGCATGCGGCACTCTTAACAGCTGCAATTTCATTACATCATCAGCAGAAATGTCATCACACGATCTGGATAGGAAAAAGGTGCAGCGAGTTCTACTTTTTTTTTTTAGCCTCAATCCAGATACTTTTCGGACAGGCCTCTATTCTAAATCCGCCATACTTCATGTGTTTTTATGTTTCTCTGTGTAATACTGTATATTTATCGTACACAAGCTGTACTCCTGGAGATAAGCATTCCAAAGATCATGATCAACCTTTCGTATTTTTCTCATTTACTTCTTTTTTCTAAATTCAAAAGTACTTAGATTCATGTTTGATACGTATCCTATTTAAGAGGAGAGTAAAATAATGAAATTAATAAATCCATTTCTTCATCGTCCAGATTCTTAATGAATATTTTTACTTCGTGAAATCTCTCAAATGACACAGCAAGAGATACAATGCTTAAAAAATCTATTTTTCTCAAACAATAAATAAAATGGAGCCCAGTGATGCTCTGACATTGCAAATCACATTCTTCAATCAAGTTGTTATAAAATGTCTTACACATGCATACTATTGTTATGGATTGACTTGATTCGAACTGGATGTTTACATGCACTGAGATAGACTAACCTAATTCTTTAATAGGATTGTGGTTCTTGTATTACTGGATTGTTATAAATGATGGACTGATAAGCAATACCTTGATAAAAAGTTATTTATTGAACATGCTTCGGCCAGAGGCCATCTTCAGGAATAATAGAAACTGACCCTATAAAAGTATAGCTTCACAAGTTTTAGATGGCCATTCCTGAAGATGGCCTCTGGCCGAAACACGTCAAATAAATAACTTTATATCAAGGTATTACTTATAAGGCCATCATTTATAAAAATCCAGTAATACAAGAACCACTACCCTATTAAATGATGCCACAATGGTAAAACTCGTGAAGCTATACTTTTATAGGGTCAATTTCTATTATTCCTGAAGATGGCCTCCAGCCGAAACATGTCGAATAATTAACCTAATTCTTCTGAGGCATCCCAAACTACCTAGGTTGAGTGGATAGAATTCAATCTGAACCAAAAGCATTTACATGGCATTTTTTGCAGAAGTGACCTGATCTGGACTGACTGGATCCAATCAAAAAGTGCACGTAAATGCAGTGAGTATTTTGCCGAAGTCCTGGCTGAGGAGCAAAAGGGATTCATTAGATATTTTAATCCTCCCTTGTAATTTTTTATTTAACCATATTTATTTAAAAAAAAATTACCTCATAACATTTGTATTATTGACTGCTTAATTAAAAAGGCAATTTTTAATGTCTGAATTACGTATATACAGTCGCCTCCAAAATTCTTCACATTCTAACCAAATTAAGAGAAAAGTGAATATTTGTTTAAGAAAATCTATATATTTCATGTTCATTCATTTTATTATGGCAATTATAAATAGAAGAAATACATTTTTTGATTAAACACTGAGAATCAAAATTATTCACACTCTTTTCATAATTGGCAATTGATATTTGGTCACTTGCTCCACTGAATGGTCACCCATCAAGTTACTAGCCGTGCTAAGCAATTCTTAACTTCCAGAGCTGGCTTTCTCTGCAAAGCCCCCTAGCCCACAGAGCCTCCCCTAATTTATTAATATCAGATAAAATTTAACACTGTTTACTATTGTAGGAAGAAAAATTGTATACATTTAATCATCATCATCTACTGCATCATAAGTAAGTAATTATCACTAAGGTAATGGCTACTTCACATAAGGTGAGGCGCAAATGTAAGTTGACTGCTAATTTTTGCGATTTGATTTTGAGGGATAAATATTGTCTTATGTTCGGGCCAATACAGTATATAGACAAATATAAGATTATGGTAAAAAATATAAGTAAGTTACCTTCTTCATTTGTCCAGCATCTTTCAAATGAAAAATACCCATCATTACAAATTAACTGTTGAAACTGTTCTAAACTTCCTCCAACTCCAAAGTAATGGCTTTTAGCTGCAAGATATCTGTGTTAATATGAAGGCTTCTACGATTCAAAACATTCAAAAACTTTTGATTTTATTTGTAATACTTTATCTTTCTTTGACCTATTGATTCTGTATTCACTTATGGCAGAAACATTTTCTCCTATATGAGCATGTCATTATTCAGAAGGATAATCTGCAGTCTCAATATGTCACAATTCTCTCATGATCGAAAATGGAGCCTGCTGATATTCCTAGTGTCTCCTTCCAAGTAACATACTGAAGCTGTGCACAGAAGAGCACAAGAACAGTGAGTTAAGCTTGGCAAAGTACACAATTCCAATACATTCTCCCTTCTGATACTGTTTCCATGAGGCACTGCAGGTGCACATGATTTGCATATGTGCTGTGCAGTTATCATTTGTATTTTCTTCCAAGATCTATGTATGCATTATACAAAATTTAAGATCGTTGATCGGATTCCTTTTTCTTGATGTTTGCAATTTTAATGGCCAGCAATTATAGCCTATACAAATTTCTCAGATTGATGAATTAAGTACCATTAATTGATATGTTTAGAAAATTGACCGTCTTTTGGTAAGGAGAGATAATAAACAGTTACTATGATTAAGCTTATTTTTACTTCTTCCCTCTTATGCGCTTGTTCTATTTATATGACTGTTGTATATTATTCCATAAAAATTTTCATTACAACAGAAAAAAGAATTCTCATTACAAACCTAATTTCTTCTTTAAAGTAAGATGTGTTCAAAGAGTGAAAAGACTATTCCAGTATATGAAGAAAATCTAATCCATAATACCAAACTGAGAATTAGCTAAAGACCAAACCAAATATGTGGACTGTTAAATAAACAATGATTATAACTTTTTTTTACCACATACATTCATTCAACCTTATAATGTTAATAGTATTTTTAAAGTAGTTCCCATAGACTGTGATGCCCTTGTTCCAGTACAGGCTGATTCATAAGTTCCAGAGTATTGGAAGTCTATAGAATAGTGACCATGATAGATATACAGATAGAGAATCTCTCCAAGCTTACAGGCACCCTGTATGTCCACCCTTGATAATGCAACAGACATCATTCCTGTATTCAAGTTCCTGCCACACATTTCAATTCCTGATGGTCAATGGCAGCAACTGCAAGAGTGATCCTTTCTCACAGCTGGGATAAATCAGGTGGTAAAGGAGCTATAAACACATGATCTCTGACATAACCTCAGAAGAAGAAAAATCACATGGGGTTAGGTCAGATGATTGTGGAGGCCACAGAAGAAAAGGAAAGTTTTCTTCAGAAGCAAGTCCATTTTTTCATTATGACTGCTCTCCAGCAGCTAAATCTACAAGTATGCCACAATACTTAATACGAATGCAAACTTTGAGAGATTCTCTATCCTCGGATATTAATGTTTCCACTGTGTGTCTTGGTTACCGTTCTATCGACTTCTGAATCCCCTACATAAATTAATGTGTCTCAGCTTGTACAGATCCCACAGACAAATAGCCTAAATTGAAGATGTCCGTTACACAGTAAGGGTGTGTCTGAGAAGTCCAATCGGTCACCTATGTTCCAATTATTCCAACCCAATCGCACCCAATTCGTCCCCTAAGTCCCGACTGAAAGCGATTGTGATGTCCCAACACTCTGATTCTTGACCGGGATGCCACAGACGGGAACAAAAGTACCCTTGCTCTTAGCTTGGTACGTTACGGTCAAAGCTGATCAAACATGACGGTGCGCACATTTGATGACACTAAAATCAATACAAGAACTTCTTTGCCTATTAAATTAATTACCTTAATGAAACTCAAGTGGCTGATCATATTAATCTTTAGGTTAAATTAAAACTGTTTAGTAACACGTGCACTTATGTATTATATAGACTGAAGACGTAAGGTAAAACCGAAACCAGCGAAATTCGAAACCACCTAAAAATTTCATTGCCAACAATTCCAGCCTATAGATATTTTTGAATATTTTCACTTTAATAATTTGACTGAATGGCCTTATTTTAAAAGTCTATTTTCATTATGTAAGGCTTTTATTTTGTTTTTACATCATTAAACTAATTTTTGTCGATGTTAACGGAGTCACTTCACACAACCGCATTCTCCCATAATACAGTGATGATCAGACTAGACCATATCCGTCGGTGGATAACAGTCTGCATTCTCTGGTCGAATTAAGTCGGACTTCTTAGTCCTAAGTTATAACACAAAATAAAAGTTTGGTACAAGAAATTATCTAAATTAAAAAAAAAAATTATAATCATTATTTATTGAACAGCCCTCGTAAAATACCAAAAAACAAGAACAAGAGATCTTTAAAATAAACCTCACTAGTAAAAGGTAGTTATGGAAATACAAAATAAGCACACTGTAATACAGAAAATTATGGTTGATGTTCCTAGCTAGGAAAGAAACATACTCTATAGTAACAAAAAGCAGAAAATAATAATAATAATAATAATAATAATAATAATAATAATAATAATAAATAAATAAATAATAATAAAAAAAAATAAACGGCATCCAGCATAATCAAGGACCTATCCCCCAGTTTCAGATTAACGTTTAAAATTCCATTTACTTGGAATACATTAAAACAAAGTTTCACAATACATATAGTGGGATGCAATTGTCCTGTCACCATTCAGAAAACCCTCTAATTTTCCAAAATTGTGTTTTAAAATCCACAAAAAATACATATAAAAAAAATCGCTGTATTTACTATTATACAAGACTAAAGACGGGGATATGGTGCCTATAATATTCAAAAAGAGGTCGTGTATTACTGAATTATGCTAATAATTAATAGATATTTAATAAAAAATAAAATAAATAAATCAGAAATTAAAAGCTGACATCTCAGATAGAGGCTGTCCTTTGTCAAAGCAGGGAAGATAATTCTCTAAAGCAAAGAGAATATTAAAAAATTATCCTGAAGTGATGATGATATGCTAAGAAATGTATTCACTGCTCTACATCCCTCAAATGCTCCAACTGCTTCCCAAAATTTTTACTGCTGAAAATTATGTATTGAAAGACTTCTTTAAAGGATACATTATACCATCTTTTTTAAGCACATGTTTCATTAAATTAAGTAATTTTCCATGATTTGCTGAGTTGTAGATAGTTTCACTGGTAAGAATGACATCAAACCTAAAGATAGGAAAATAAAAAAATAAAAAAAAATTTTAAAATTAAAACATAGATAGAAAGAAAACAGAATGAGACGAGATTACTTTGGAGAATGCAAGGTGGAAAAGCATTAGCTGAGATTTTGGATAGAGGTTGCCTTTTGTCAAACTAAAAAGTAAATTTTCAAAAAATGACTTTAGCATTTACAAAGAGCAGTTTCTGTCCGAACTTCAGTTGTTGTTCAAAGCTTTTTCACTCTGCTTCACCAATTAACTTTTAAAAATTTTATTAATTTATTTTTTAATTTTAAAAATAGATCTTACATATAAAGTTATGATAAATTATCATGTTTTTCAAACCATGAAATCAATTTAAAAAAAAATCTAACTAACAAGGGTATAGGAAAATAGTGGAAGCCTCAAATTCATCTGTGTTTTCTCCACTTCCAGTGATTTTTATTCAATTGTTTTTATTGTTTATTCTATTTCTATTTCTTTTAATTAAAATAGAGTTCCTATTTTTTAATTAATTATATATTATTACAACTCCTACTCTTATCTATATTCTATATACGAGAGGCAATTGATAAATAAGGTCTCCATTGCTGTAACTTTATTTGTTAACCAATTTTCAAAATTCTTTTTGTTTCTTATACTCACATTTGTCCTCTATGTAATGCACTATTCACTTTTCGACATAGTCCCCATCCCTTTCCACGCATTGTACCAATGCGTGACCAGTTGGGTGAACCCGTCGGAGAGGAATTCCGGAGTTGTTGTCGACACCAGGATTGAATGGCAGCTTTGGACCTTTTTCTGGAGTACGATAATGTCCGCCCGCACACGAGTCACCACACACCAGAGGCGTTGCAGCGCCTACATTTCAAAGATGAAAAATTGCAGTTCAAAAGTGAAAGACTATGCACATTGCGACTTTCACCACTTCCCAAAGAAGAAAGAGCCCCTTAAGGGACATGAGTTGGTTCTGACGGCAAAGTAAACGCTGCCATTCAATCCTGGTGTCGACAACAACTCCGGAATTCCTCTCCGACGGGTTCACTTAACTGGTCACGCGTTGGTACAATGCGTGGAAAGGGATGGGGACTATGTCGAAAAGTGAATAGTGCATTACATAGAGGACAAATGTGAGTATAAGATACAAAAAGAATTTTGAAAATCGGTTAACAAATAAAAAAGTTACAGCCATGGAGACCTTATTTATCAATCGCCCCTCATATATAAAAGAGAACATCCACCCCGGGTAGACTCATCATCGCACAGCAAAATCTACTGGGGCCATCGACTCAAAACTCGGTGGGGTCATAGGACGAATAGCGTAGGGGCGTGCTAAGATGGTGTTTTCCGAAATTCAGACCCCCTGCCCCACCTGGGGGGCAGAAAGGAGTTGCACGTTCGGTCGCCTGGCTCCGCCCCCAATGAACGCAGATCTTCGAAATTTTGCAGGAAGGTTTCTAGCTACAGTGCCAAAAAAAGTAGTTTCCCCGATTTTCGATATTTGAATTTTAAGGGCACGAAAACTGAAAAATATCGATTTTCGGGGGTGTTTCACAAAAGTTTCTGATATTTTGATGGAACTTGGCGGGTAATAAAGATAAAGCAACGAAACTCGAAGGGAAGGTTCTCGGGGATATTTCCAAAAAACCAATTTCTAGGTTTTTTTGATTTTCGCTCTGTGAGGCAGGCCACGGAGGCCCAAAGATTGGACCCCCGTTTTGTGTTTTTGCCGCTTAGCTCCAATGCGGAAAATGAAGAGAGCTTCAAAATTGCACACTAGGATGTAAAAGACTTATATAAAAATGGAAGCATTCGTTGGTTTTTGAAAATCCATTTTAAAGGGGGCAGAAATAATAAAAAAATCCCAAAATAGGCCTAATTTTGACGTTCGCATCCGATCAACCCCACTCTGTGGCAAATTCATGGTTCCCTGAAAAAAGCGCAAATGAAATAAGCGCACACAAAGTAAAGCGTACATGGAAAGCTGCGCACAGGAAAAAAGCGTACACGGAAATTTGCGCACATTGAAAAATGCCCACATGAAATAAAGCCCATGGGTAAAAATGCCCACAATGAAAAATGCGCACACATAAAACGCAATGAGCTAAAAGTGAACAGTAATTTACAATAAAATTTATTCAGAAATTTAAATACTTAAATAAAAATTATCCTTAAATAATTTAAATAAAAACTAAATTTAAAAATGCAAGATAAATTTAAAATATAACTTTAAAAATATTTATTTAATTTTACAAAACTATAATTTTAATTAAAATTAGATAAAAGTGATATCAAATTCTAATGTGATATCAAAAGTATATTATAAATTTTAACTTAATTTTTTTTATAATAAAACACCTATTTATATTAGAGCCCTTCCATAACACATTCTTACATATAACCAATAATAATAGTACGGGAGTATATGTCGAAAAAATAGGCTCCGATGGGAATGGTCTCCATTTTTTCATCAGGAATGGTCTCGTGATGAATATTTTCGATGATGTCACTCTGCAATGTGTGGCATATAGGCGTGATGATGTCATCAAATTGGCGCCCTTTTGTTTTAGAAAATCATTATCTCGTTATTTACCATCTGATATGTTTATATAATATATTGTTTTAAAGGTTATTTGGAGCTCGATAATAAAGGTCCTTACGGTACTTATTTTAATTTAAACTGCATTTGAAATATTTTCATTTTAATGTTTCCATTTGAAGAATGCATTATTTTATTTAATATCTCTTGGGTGAGAAACAAATATTTTATTGTGGCACAACTTGAATTTATTTGTTAGAGAACACTATACAATCCAAACGAAAGTAGAACTGAGTGTCTAAATCTTGGGGATTTTGTTTAATTGAATATCAATTGGCCTTCCTTGTGTTAATTAATATTAAAATAACTGCAGAGGGTAGGAGTAAATGACACAATTTCTTCCCTTTTTGCTTGAAAATTTCAATACTCTCCATCATGCTAACTTCTTACAATCACTGATATTTCCAAAACTGGTGCTCTTGACATATCACATGTTCTGCAAAAACAAATTTGCCTGTATTATGGCATCTTTCTGTTGACTAAACCTGTCATGGAATTTTACAAACATCAATCCAATACAGAAACTACACAATTTATAAAGCCACTATCGCTCAAATTTACATTTCCAGTTCTGTGTGTGGGATATAATAGTCTTGTGCAATTCTTTTGCTTAAAAGTGTTAGTTTAGTTTTAACTGATATTTTCTGCTTCCTGAATCAGTTGACTGTTGTTGCTTTATTGGAAGCAGTAAATATTTGAAATAATATTATCATAAAAATCACATATTTTAACAATACAGTAGAACCTCGATTATTCGTTGTAATGGAGGGGAAGGGGGTGACGGTTATTCAAAAATGACGGATTATCCATTTTTTGCGCTCGACATGTTTAGCGATGCGATTCAATAGTCAACACAATACAATAATCGGTCAATACTCAATAAATAATACAGTATAACTGCAGGTGCAGGTGTACACTTATAACTAACTTAAAACCATACTCCACCTGTACATGTACTATAAAAAGGGGGGAAAAGGACATCTCCCATGCAGCAAAGAAGGGGTAGCTAATGGGAAAAGCAGCCTAGTACAGAGTACGTGGTGTAGTTTCACTTTGCTATATATTTTGTTCACACATTCATGAAAATTTATAAACATATAACATGGAAAAAAAAACAGTGATGGCTACAGAAACAATGGGCAGCATGGCATGCTCGAAGGCAATGGGGCACTGAATGCAGCTAAATTCTTACTTTAAAGTTAATAAAGTACATGCATTTCAGTGACCTACATTTATATTTTTAAGGCATAATGCTAACTTCGGAATCTGTATGCGATTAGGGCACGTTAAGACTTTCTAATTTCTTCTAGGCTAATTAATCTCTTCCTTAGTTTGTGATGCCACCAAAAGACGTCATCTGGTGGTACAGTCCTCAATAGTTCTTAAAGTATATTTTTCAATAATTTATGCACTATTTTCGCAGGATAAAATTGCGAATAATGATTGCATTAAGATTTTTAAACTTTATACCTTATACAGTTGATCTGTATTATTCCTCAACATTTTATTAATGCTAATTTAAACGTGAAAGCTTATTGAGGAATACTTCTTTTCGCGGACGAAGCGGTTTGTTTTGACAGTAAAGTGAACACAGGAAACCACTGCACACGAATAAAAAAGGCTCGACTTGTCAGCATGGAGGATAAAAAAAAAGCACAAGGAGTAACGTGATGAACAGCTCATCACGGCTACCAACTAAACTGATGCAATTAGTTAATATTTTAAATGAATGTACTTAGTAGTTTAATTAAAACTAGTTGTTACTCGCGGCTTCGCCCGCCCATGCCATCTGTTGAGGGGAATTACAAACCAAAAGCAGATAATTTTAAATGAAAACCCCAGAAAGTGGGGAAGGGGGGGGGGGGGTCGTAGGGGTCTGATTTTTGGCGATAGAGCAGGTCCTTTATTGATAAGCCTGCCCTGAAAATTTCAAGTTGCTAGCTCAAACCGTCTAGGAGGAGATAGAATTTTACAGATAAATAAATAAATACATGCAAGAGTTTTAGTATATAGATGTTTAGGCTTTAAATCACTCACGCCACACATTATTGGCATTTACTGGATTCAGTTTCTTGTGTTTGTGTAGCGCCGAGGGGGAGCGTGGGTGGGCCGAAGGGCAGTGTGGCAGGGCAAGGGGCAGCATGGCAGCATCACTGAAAATTATAGATGATTATGGTTAATTGGCCAAACGGTTAACTGAGGGATGGAAAATCGAGGTTCTACTGCATGTATTTCAGAAGATTGTCTAAATGCTATTATATTAATAATAAGAGAAATGTTTTTATTGACTGTACTTGTTACGTTCTTCATTCCAAAATTTGCCATATTCTTTAAGAATATTACTCCAGTCTCCGGACAAAAAGTGACATCTTGAAAATGGTTTATGCCATACAGCTCTTCTGTTTAATAAGACGTTTGGGATGGTGGAAAAGTTTATCACATCATCATTCTAAATTAATAGAAAAACAAGCTAATTATTAAAATATTTTGGAAGAGTATAATAATTAAAGCAAAATAATCCAATTGGAAAATGGTCTTAGGAGGATTTTTTCATACCATTATCTCTGATATTGATGAATAAATAGAGAAAAATAGTAGAATCAGATAGTAAAGATAGTCCTGGATTGTTAATAGTAAAGATAGTCCTGGCTTACGAACAAGGAGTCACACTTTAACCTATGCACATAGGACATGTTTGATAGCGACAGCTTCAATGTCCACTGTGGCTTAGTGGTTAGAGCATCGGGACGGTAACACGAAGGTCCCTGGATTGAGTCCAGGCCGTGGAATTGTCTTTACTATCTTTCTCTATTTATTCATCAAAATAATCCAAATTAATATTACAGTTTTAAAATAGTCTCTCATAATTTAAAAATTACCGTAACTTTCAAGGTATAATACATGTATTATGTGAAAAAAAGTTTAAAAAATCATTACTGCGTATTATGGGCAATTGCATATAACAGGCCATTTTCCGTTCATAAAACCAGGGATACCAGGTTTTCTCAGCAGTGTGTTGCGAGATCAGTGGTTTTTTTATACTAGAGTTAGTGGGTTTTACAAGAAAATTTTGCAAATATCCACTAAAACCCACCAAAAAATCCAACTAATATTCCTGGTGCTGAATCGCTATCTTAGGTATATAAATTGCGTATTATATGCGATTGCATATTATACGCCGTGTTTTTGTCCAAAAGCTCAAAAAAACAAGGGTGTATATTGTCGGTGAGGGCATATTATACCCCAAAAATTACGGTATTTTAGACAGGATAGAACATACAGGGTGGACCAAAAAAAAACAAAACTCACCACTGAAAATTTCTAAGTCCAATGGAAACGGTCCACACAGGGGTGAGCGATTCTAAAAGGAAGAACGCTACCATTAATTAAGGCAGGCGTTAACCTTACAACGATCTAAAAAAGAGTACAATATGTGTATTATTTAAGATTATGTTCACCTCATCTAGAAATCAACTCGTTCCATTTTACGTTAACGCCTGCCTTAATTAATGGTAGCATTCTTCCTTCTAGAATCGCTCACCCCTTTGTGGACCATTTCCATTAGACTTAGAAATTTTCAGTGGGGAATTTTTTTGGTCCACCCTGTATATATGTATTGCCCAAAAGAAAGTGGGAATGCTATGAGTATACTGTCACTTAAAAGAGGCAGAATGCTGCACCTGTGCCAAGAAAGAGCTCTGAGGGGTAGGAAGGCAGGCGATATCGGAATATGTTGTGTGATAGCATGTCCCACATAACCGTTCACATCATGGTTGCCTCCAAACATAGTCAATTTGCAGTCGTGCTATTTTTAATGATAGAGGATGAGAATCTAGTCGAGATTTGTTGTCGTATGCAAAATGTGTATAGGACTGAGTGTTTGTCACACAGTTCCACTTTCATTTGGGCGACCCTTACACTGAGTGGCCAGTTTATTACAAACACTCATGACTATGCAAATCCGTTGGCATAGCAATTACTATGTATCAATTGGTCACGTGACAGTCGGTACCAATTTAAAGCGAGAACACACCTGTCAACTACAAGTGGTTTGACTGTCACCATGGGGAAAACAAAGGATCTGAACAATTTCAAAGGTGATGATAGTTGGTGCTCGGCAAGGTGGACTGAGTATTTCCGAAACCGCACGCCTTCTAGGCTTTTCCCGAACAATCATTTCAAGGGTTTACAATAGCCTGAAACAACCAAAGCATAACCAGCCAGAGACAAGCCTGTGGTCACAAATGACTCGTCCATCCAAGGGGCGAGCATAGGATGGAAATGCTTGTTCGTGTGAATAGAAACATCATGACTCGTCATCTAACAGTGGCGTACAACGCTGGACCACAGAACAACATCTCTGAATGCACTACACGCAGTACATTGGCAAGAATGGATTACAACAGCTGACGGCCAGTTCGGGTACCTTTGCTCTCCACCCAAAACCGCAAAAACGTCTCCAATTTTCCCTTGATCCCCATCACTGGACCGTCGACGACTGGAAGAAGGTCTGCTGGTCGGACGAACCCAGTTTCCTAATGCACCATGCAGATGGCTGACACAAAATTTGGAGACAACAGCACTGGACCCCTCCTGTCTTGTTTCCACTGTTCAGGCTGGTGGAGGCTCTATAATGGTCTGGGAAATGTTTACTTGGCATACTCTTTGTCTGGTGATCCCTGTAGAACAATGTCTTAATGGTTAGGGCTACCTGAACATTGTCACCGACCACTTTCATCCCTTCGTGGCTCCTGTCTTCCCCCATTGGAAAGATACTTCCAGCAGGACAATGCTCTGTGTCACAAGGCTCGTATCGTCATGGAATGGTTCCAGGAGCACGATAATGAATTCAACTTACTCCTCTGGCCACTACACTCCCCAGATTTGAACCCAATTGAACATCTTTGAGATAGCTGGAACGGGTTATTCGAGGCATAGATCCACCATCATCCAATGAGCATCAACTGGACAAACATCACGGAACAATGCTTCCAGCTGCTAAGTGAATCCATGCCATGGTGTATTCATACTGTTATAGCTGCTAAGGGTGGTTATAGCTGTATTAGAAGGGTGTTCCTAGTAAATTGGCCACTCAGTGTATATTACGACTGATCAGCTTTTAGATTCAAAATACTAGGAGTATGTAAATGCAATTTCAGCAAAGATGACCAAGGCTATAAACATAGTCCAGTGATATCACAGCCAATTTTCATAAAAGGTTTTGCATTCAGTATGCCACCAAAAATTGACTGATTTTGGAAGGCTATAGAGGGTTTTTGTAATTAAATTGATAGTACTCAGAGTCATCTGTAGCTCAATCTCAATTGGAATGGCACCAAATTTGATAGGGAACCAATGATGACATGGGAAGGATTTTGCAGGAAAAAAAAATTCTAGTTTCAAAGTCACCGATAAGGGAAAAGATGGTGCTATTGTATTCTATGTAGCCAAGAATTTGCATAAAATGCAGGTAAAAATCCATAATGCAAATTCTTGCCTATGTAGGTGACAAAAGTGTCAGTAACTTGGGCTATAAAGACATGGGAAAAGCTCCCAAAGACATTCCAAGAACCAGCTTAGGTCAACATGTGCCTTTAGAAGTTGAGTTATCTCTGAGAGTGTTATTTGTGAAGTTGTTTTATCTTCAACAGTCCAATGCAGCAGGCATTGTTCATGAGCTTAGAAACCATCACAACCTCTGTAAAAGCAGCCTTTCAATTAATGCATTGAAATTCATGATTCAGAAGTTTGTAGAGACAGGCATGCTAACAATTAAGCTTGGCAGAGGATGGAAACCGGTGTCAGAAACATCAATTCCAGATGTTGCAACTGTAATCATCGAGGAACAGAGGGGACTGTTGCTGGTGGTAGCAGCAGCTAGAGAGTAGCGTGAAAACTAAATGTTAATGTTACCATGATATGGAAAGTCTTGCAGAGAATTCTTCATTTCTATCCATACAAGATCAGCTGCCTGCATCTTAAGTCATCCTCAACTCCAGCATAACAATTATGATCAACGACTTTAATGAAAGAAAAGTTATATACACATATTGCCATCACAGATGGCTATTTTGTCCTGGAACAGGAAGCAACTATCAATGAAGACATATAATCCAACCTGAAGACAAGAAATGCGCTCAATAAATACCCCAATATTAATGGAGCTCAGCAAATATTATATTAAAAAAAAGCAATATATACTGGTCGTCCAAATGAAAATGGGACTTCCGTGAGTACACCTTCGCTTGAACAGGCAGACTGCTACATATGCGCCGAGAGAGGGCTCTGAGGGATAGGAAGGCAGACCAGTTAGCTGTGTGACAACATGGAAGGAAAGTCACTGGCAGCCGTTCGGATCACGGATGCCTCCAAACATAGTCAATGTGCAATTGTGCAACTTTTAATGGCTTTGCATGCAAATGGGGTTCCAAAACATCTGACGGAATGTAGTTTGGGGCAATGATAGAGTACATAAAACTGTATATTTCATTAAAATTTGATTGAACTCCAACGAGAAGTTTCCGAGTACGTAGTCAACATCGTAACACGTGGTGGTTAGTATTCACATGTGAGCATGTGCTACAATTTTGATTGTGTAACTCGGAAACTACTTGTTAGAATTCGATCAAATTTTAAGGGTATACACAATTGTATGTACCCAATTATTCCCCCACACTTCACTATCCTAGGTGTTATAGAACATGAGTTAATAACTTGTTGATCTTAGTGGCGGCATTTTTATTTCTGTTCATATCTCGGTTATCGTTCAAATTCGAACCCATGTTCATATGAACTTTTTTGCTTAGAATCATCCATACTCCTCTTCTAAAAGTTTGTGACAGGATTTCAGACTCACCCTGTATATAGGCAATTTGTTTTGTACATACAGGATCGAGTCAGTGAATTATGACCACCACCTAGTAACCCAAATAGCCTCCTTTTGCAGCCAAAACAGCAGCTAGGCGATGGAGCATGGACTCAATGAGTGCTTGGAAGGTGGCAACAGGAATCTGTGTCCATGCGAATAGCAGAGCACCACGTAACTCATAAAGATTCCTGGGTGGAGGGTCTCGCTGCCTGACGTGTCGATGCAGATGTTCCCACAGATTCTCACAAGGATTAAGATCTGGGGATTTGGAGGCCAGAGTAATAAGTGGAACTCATTCTCATGCTCTTCGAAACCATGCACGGCAAATTTTGGCCATGTAGCATGTGGCATTATCCTGTTGAAAGATGCCATATAGGGATGTACCGGGTCGGCAACGATGGATAAGTATAAACGGCTATTGAAGGTACTTTTCAGAGGAAGTAATGGACCCAAAACATGCCATGAAAATATGCCCCATTCAATTACACAGCCTCCTCCAGCTTTTTGCTGCCCAACAATGGTTTCGGGTAGTTTGTTTCTGGATGTCTCCCGGTGGATATGCCAGTGCCTATTGATACGATGCCATAGAAAATGTGTCTTGTCGGAAAATGCAACCTTTTTCCACTGGTCTAGGGTCCAATGTTTACATGCACAACTTGTCAACATAGGTGCTGGAACCAGAAGTTTGCTGCGGAGGCCAAGACACAAAAATGTGTGTTGCACAGTTGTTCTCAATAGCTTTCTGGTGCGTTCCTTCTTCATTTGGGCTGTCAATGTATTGACGGTAGCACGTCGATCACTCTTAACCAGCCGTTGCAAGCACCGCTCACTCTCTTCATTAACAGCCCATATCCCCCTACAGTTTGCACGCCTGTAATGCACATCTTGTCCATTCTTCCATTCATTGTACACCTTCATTACGGCACTATGCGAACACTTCACGAAAGCTGTGGTTTTCAATATGCTGCAGCCTTTTGCATTGTACCCGATGATCATACCTTCTTCAAGGTCTGTTAGGTCACGAGCTTTACCATGATGGTTCTTCTGAAACCACCTTTATTTGTCTTCCAACAGGCAGGTTCCCCCCCCCCCCCTCCTGTTAATACCATTAAACCATTTGCCAAACTGACAGCAGTCCCACTTTCATTTGGGTGACCCTTACACATCAACAAAGGCTAGGTAAATGTGTCTATTTGCCTAGCAATTTACTGCTATTTACTGGCATAAATAAACTTCTTCATTCATATAAAATTTGAAAATGACCTTAATTGTTTTAAAATTGATAGACTTAAAATCATTTTTTAAATGACATCTAAAAGGACCATAATTATCAATGTTCAACCCAAGGAAGTTGTTTTAACAATGCCAGTATGGTAAAATTTCAAAACAAAAATCATTTTCAAATAAATTCAGTTATTTTTGAGTGCCTTATATTAGGATCATTACATCAGTGTCTGATTTTAATGGCAATGAAATTATCAAGATTTAAATTAAAAAGAAACATACATAATCCTGAAAATAAACAATTGCATTTTTCCTCATTGCATATAGTCCTGGGAGGCCACATCCACAACCTATCTATAATATATATAAAAAATATATATATAAGAGAAAAGGGTAATGTGTAATATACGAGGGTAGCCCAGAAAGTAATGCACCACAATTTTTTTCTCCATCCCCAACAATGGTATGAATGCGAAACTTGAGATATGCATTCTTTGAAGTGTTCAGAGAGCGCGCGCAAAGTTTCCGTTTCTTCCAACAGATAGCGTATGTGCAACAATGGCGTTGGTAAGTGATGTACGTTACAAGCAGCGTGTCGTCACTGCAGAGCAAGAAACGGCTGGAAACATTCACAAACGTTTATGTGCAGTTTATGGCGCATCAGCAGTCGACAGAAGTACGGTTAGTCGCTGGGCACAGAGGATGAGGCCATCAGAAAGCGGTTCGGCGGAGGTCCAAGATTTACCACGGTTGGGGCAGCCATCCTCGGCTGTCACACCTGACAAGATGCAGCGTGCTGATGCGCTCATTCGTCAGGACCGACGCAGAATGACTCGGCAGTTGGCACTGGAGCTGTCAATGAGCAAAGGATGTGTGGGTGAAATCATCTGGGCTCTTGATTACACAAAAACGTGTTCACAATGAGTTCTGCACTGTCTTATGGAGGAACACAAAGCACTGAGAAAAAAAATTTCTTCTGAGTTGCTGCAACATTTTGAAGCTGAGTGGGAAGCCTTCTTGTCTTGGATTGTGACAGCTGATGAAACCTGGGTGCACCATTTTGAGCCCGAAACAAATCGACTATCAATGGAATGGCGTCATCCGCACTCTCCACAGAAGCAAAAATTCAAAGCAACTGCTTCTGCTGGTAATGTCATGATCACTGTGTTTTGGAACTGTGATGGTGTCTTACATACTGATGTGATGCCAAGAGGCAGCACCATTAATTCTGACGCATACGTGAACACATTAACCAAACTCAAGAAGTGCTTCCAGCGACTTGGTCGCCATAACAACCCAGCTTCAACACTGAGGACGTCGGAACACATCACAAAACAGGGTTGGACAGTGTTACCCCATCCACCCTACAGCCCTGACCTAACACTCAGACTTTCACTTGTTTGGGCCATTGAAGAATGCCATTCGTGAAAGATATTTTGAGGATGACAAAGAGGTGATTCACACAGTGAAGACATGGCTGTGTGAACAGAACAAGGACTGGTACCGACAGGGCATATGAGCCCTTGTGTCTCGCTGGAGGAAGGCAATATAACGGGACGGAAATTATGTGGAAAAATAGGGAGTGTAGAAGAAACATCGTTTTTTCATGTGTATAAGTTTCATTGTGTTCAATAAATAATTGTTGAAGAAAATTTGTGGTGCATTATTTTCTGTGCTACCCTCTTAGAAACATTTCCTTTAATAATGGTAAAATAATTAAACAATCAAATAAATAAAAAACAAAAATCACCGAATATGTAGAATGATGAGATTGAAGAAGAAACACCGATGTTAGTGTCGATGTTGATAGAAGAGTTGATGCAGATGCTAATAATGAATTGGGAAAGATGTAGATAGAAGTTGGATGACGAACATAAGGAAATTGATGTGTAGAAAACAAAGTCCTGGAGATATGGTCATACTTAGATTTTGTGGGTGATGATCAGTCCAAAATAAAATATAAATCAAAAATGTTTTCAAGAGTTTTTCTCTTATCTTCTTCTTTGTCTGTTCACAGCCCTCGTCTCCCGCGAACGAAGACTAGCCGATTTTACTAGCAGGTGGCTTGGTTACTGTATAAATCATTTAGAGGAGATAATCAACGAGGCGCTAGGGGGCTTTGTATTCTCTCGAGGAGACCTGTTTCGTTCAAGTAGTTGAATAAAAGGCTAATTACAAAGCGTTTATTCTTCTGACGCATGGGAGAAGTAAGGAGTATATTTTGCAGCGAAGCGTCTATGTTCCGACTAGCTAAGCCGTGTAGCAGGGAGTCCCTCTGCCGACGATAGAGAGGGCATTGCAGACCGACATGTTCTACTGTTTCCTGCGATCCACACTTACAGAGGTTAGAGGGTGTAATTTTAAGGTGATCAACAAAACTGTCTTCTGCTGGAAGGTGAGCCACCTAGGGGCAGAGTTTTTGGTACAGCTAAGTTTAGGGAAGAGGCTTTTGTAGTGGCTTCCCTGTGTCTCTATGTTCCACAAGTCACTCCATAGCACAAGCAAGCTTTTTCGAATAATGGCATTAAGGGTCGAAGCATCTACACGCAACAGTCTTGCTAGTTTTTTCCCCACTCTCGCCCAAGATGCTAATTTATCAGCTAATTCATTGCCGTAGAATCATGATGTCCAGGAATTCATCGCAAATTGATACAGTAAGCGTTAGACCTAAGGATTAAATTCCTGCGGTCCTTATAAATTCCAGTTGTGCCATTGCCCCTTGTTTAGAGCTCTCTGTATGGCAATGGTCTGAAGGAAGGGAAGCGATAATGGATAGACATGAGTTCTAGTTGATAAGAGCAGGTGGCAGGTTCCACTTTTTGTGAGAATAAAATATTATTTCTTAGATGACACCAATTCCGCTCGCCAAACTTGTCGCGACAATGAAGCATCAGTGTAGACACTATGGCATCTGGGAAATTTATCACTTAGATAGCTGTTTAAAAGAGAGTTTCTAACATTTGCTGAAGAGGGGTGTTCTAATATCCGCTTTAGCACCTCCATCACCAGTCCAGCCAGAGGGGCTCCCAAATTTGGCTAAGACTCGACGGTTCACAAAGTTTTAGGTAATCGCAATGGAATCTTGTGAGCATCGGGGAGAATAACAACTTCAGTTGGTCGGGCTTGAGTACTAGGCCACAATTCCGTTAGGGACAGAGCCTCTGAATGTCTGCTGGATATTTGGCAGTATGCAAAAAGGAGGCTAATCGCCTTTGCCTCCCACCTTAGACGGGGAGGGGGATATTGGCGTCAATATACAAAGTCGAGCATGGGGAAAAAGGGGCAGCATGCAGGCTGTGTCTAATAATTTTCCTCTTTTATTAGTGGAACGACCGCATTGTTGGTTGCGAGGAAAAGGAAGATTGCCGAGGTGTCCAGGATCTTAATGAGCGCATTCATTAAGGAAGAGCCTTACTCCAAGAGGGAGGAGGGGCATTTCACTTTCATCCCTAGCTTTATCCGAGCTAGAGTTTTCACTAGCTTGATTTTCATAGACGAAACAGGAGCATGCCAGTTGAGCTTGTCGTTGATAGAGAAGCCCAGGAATTTATGGTAGCATCTGCACAGGAGGCGATTGCCTTGCAGGAAGAATGTCAATAAGGGAGGGCGACCCTTTCTTGTGAAGCACATAAGGGCAATTCCAGGAGACAAGGGAAGGAAGGCCATTCCAGCCTAGAGGGCAGATATGTATGTTCAGAGGTGTGTAGAATTGAGAAACTGAATTGACACTGAAGCTCCTCTAGATATCGACCATCGAGGTTATAATTGGCACAGTCCCAAGCTGGACTTTTAGCATTTAGATCACCAATAACGATGTACTGATGGTAAGGGAACTGATGATGGGACAACCAGTTTATTTCTTTTTTTAAATAGCCACGAATATAAATGCAGTACAAGTGGAGCCATGCATCAAGGAAATAAATTACAACATCAATGATGGCGGCATCGCCTATGTGGGATGCCAAATTTAGATAGTGCAGAATTATCGAGTTAATGGCAACCAGGTTGCCGCCACCATTTTTAATTCTACTATTTACATAGGTATGGAAATTAGAAAAGTTGACAGTCAAGTCTGGATTCAAAAAAGTTTTCACACAAGGTTATAATGTCTTTTTTTTCTCGGGAGGGCGATGTCCTCCCAATTTGTCATTAGGCCTCTAACATTCCAGTGAGTAATGGCAATAGAGTTTTTATGTTTGACCAAGGCCATCAAGGGTATGTGAGGTTAGACTACACCCCTGCCACCACTTAGTTATGTCTGAGAACCATGAGGGGGAAGAGACATCCTGGACCTGATGATTTGAAAAATTTCTTCAATTTGATTCAGGTCTTCTTGCTTACTGGTTTCCATAAACGCTGAGATGAACAATTTCAGACAGTTGCCTACAAGTTGATCAACGGTGTGGTTGCCCAGCAGTGTTACGATGTTAGGAACTCCTGGGCTTTCCATTGCTGCTTCCTGCAGCGTGTTTGTGCTTTCGTGAACTAGTTGCTCTAAGGAAAAGGGGGAGAGCTGGGATCATGATACTTGCGGCATTGGAGAGTCCTCCAGCGAAGAAGTTGGACAAATTGGGGAGTAATACGAGAAGACAGGGGAAAGCTCGTCCCTGCCACAAGTAGAGCAGGTAATATTCGTTTCACTATTTTTCCTAATAACACTTACTGGGAGAGGGGGGGGGGGTGAGGGAGATACCAAAATTGTCAACAAGACACTGGGGGTGGGGGGATTCGACATTTCTACTATGGACATGGGCTTGTGCGCTGTGATAGTGGAAAGACCTATGGCCTGGAACCAGGTTCCCGAGCTCCATATCCGTAAATCTCTTGGCCTTATAATAAGATAGATATTGGGGTATCATCTTGGATCAAATCAGGGATTAGTATGTAAGATGCTACACCCTTAATAGTACGACGAGTGACTTCCAGCACAATCAGACACAGGAAGGAGTCAGAGGTACAGTCATCGCGGACATGGGTGGATGACAATCACTTAGAACAGGTAGACTCATTTTCACACCTCATTCCAGTGTGGCCAGGCTTATGCCACTTTGCAAATTGCATTGGCCTGGGGAGGGGGGCAAGTTCTGAAAAATATCTCATGCTCAAATCTTATCTCCGTTGGCAGATTGGGGGCATTAAAGTACAGAAGCAGCTTCCCAAAGCAGGCTCCGATGTAAGGGGGCGAATTTCTTAATGTCTGTGATAAGCAGACCTTGATATGAGCATTCCTGCAGTTCTTCGAGAGAGACAGACTACCTGATACCGTATATAAATCCAACCGATGAGGTTCCTGAGTGAGACACAAGAACCCTGGAATAAATAATAAGTAGAAAAAATAAAGTAAATAAAAAATAATAAAAGCACTCCTTTCATTACTTCAGGGTAGTTCTCTAATATTCTCCTTGATTTAGAGAAGTATCCTTGCTTTGACAAAGGATAGACTCAATCTGAAATGTCAGCTTTTTATTTTTATTATTTACTAGATGGAACCTGCCAAAATTTGACGGCAAACAACTGTGTGGTTTCATAAACAACCATAAACAATCCTCTCCACAAAGACGTCACGATCAAGAACTTTGCTAGCATTGATGATCAAATTAACAACAATTGCATACAACAATTAACGATGATTAATAATGATCAGAAGTACCGGTTTTGCTCTTAAAATAAAGTGCTTTGTGTTTTAATATATAGGACTAGACGGATCCCCTCAAAATTTGATGGAAAACAACCCATCTTATTATTAATCTCTATTTCTTTAATTAATTAAAAAATAATAAAATAAAAAATCGTCAGAGCAACAAATAGAACAATCATTATGCACAAACAAATAGAATAACACTGTACAACATGAAAAATGTCCTTTAGATGAAAATATGTTTCTCTTGTATATATTTGGCTGAATATAACGAATCTGTAATTATTTTATTTTACCACACACCTATTTTCAAAAAAATCCACATTTTAGCTTTTTATGTATCTATATTGTAGCACATATAGCGACCAGTTCCTCATTCTGAAGTTCTTCCTATACCTACAGCTCCAGATAAATAAACTGTTGATTCAGAGGAAGACACCTCCGATGACCCAAACCATCAAGATCCTGACTTTAACCATCTACATCTATGACATGTGCACATCATCAAATCACATAGGCAGAGCTTAACAATGGAATGGAAGTATGCTAGCTGAATATTGGTGGTCGGTTATCAGGGACACACCAACAGATGCCTACGAGAGGAAATAGCCAAAAAATCATTTTAGTGTTTGTGTTTTCTATAATCAAGCCTCTTGTTACATTTCTCTGAGAAGTGGGTCTCCCACAAAAACGGTATGTGATGAACCATTTTGGTTTTGATATTTGAATCAAGTACCTTTTGTTTATACAGAATCACAGAGTTTCATCTAAAGCAGTAGCTGCATTCAAAAACTCCGTGTTAGTCGTGTTAAGCGTGTCGTGTTGCTAAAATCTGATGTCACTTCCTGCACGAACCGTGTCCCGTGTTGCAAAACGCCTAGCATGGAGCACGAGCTTTTTACGTCCGTGTTCGTGTTAGTTCTCTAGCACGACAATGGCGCGCATGCTCATTGTGGCATTCCTCATCTCTCTCATGAAAATCCGTAATGGTGGGAAAACATTGTTAAGGGACATTGTTAGCTCTAAAACAATACAAATCCTAGACATTCACAAGCTACATTCAAAAACTCCATGCTACTCGTGTTAAGTGTGTCGTGTTGCTAAAAATCTGATGTCATTTCCTGCATGAACCGTGTCCCGTGTTGCAAAATGCCTAGCACGGAGCACGGGGTATTTTCGTCCGTGTTCAGCCTTCTCTAAGCATGTGGGCTGTGGTTCGTGTTAGCTATCTAGCATGACATTGGCACGCATGCTCATTGTGGCATTCCTCATCTCTCTCATGAAAAGCTGTAATGGCGGAAAAATGCCGCTTCCCTGAATATTTTATAGTTATACGAATTAATTGCACCATCATCCCATGATTAATTAGTGTAGAAGGAACTCTATTTGTTCAAGAACATCGACTATGGAAAGCAGAAAAGCTATTTTTGATAATTGGAGAGGATTGGATCGAAAGTAAAGTGCCTATCGCTAATAGCTCCACTATTTTCATCTGGTGGGAAAATTGTAACCACGATAATTAGGACACGACTTACTGGATGCTAACGACCTGTTCATTTAGCTGATTTCCATTGTTGTTTCAGGCAGACAAAACAACCCCGCCTAGAGAGAAAGCCTGCTCACGGAAAAATCATACATTGTTACATCACCTACGCTAGGGACATTTTCGTGCTTATTATTGATAGAAATATGATCAACAATACCCTACCGTAGGTGATGTAACAATACTCTGCCTGATCGGTCTCAACTCAAGTGGCAGCACAAATCGTGCTCGACAGCATAGACAACACAAGCACATTCAAAAATTACCTCAGCACGAAAAGTGCTATAGCTTAACACGACACGCTTAACACGACTAGCACGGAGTTTTTGAATGTAGCTACTGTTTCTCAAAGTGGGAGATATCGTCCCCTAAGGGGCGGCAGGGTCATTAGAGGGGCCGTTAAGTAGCAATTGGGTGGTAGGGGGGCGTTAAATAAGAAGTGGGCAATGGGGTGCGGGCAGACAATCGCGAGACATGCGAATTTTCTGCAGTTATGGTTCAATTGTGTGAGCTTACATAATACAAGGGCTATTTCTTCTCAACCTCCGATGGGGCTTAAAATAAAGATACAGAGGTTGAGTCAAAAGTAGTGGCTGATCACCGCGCAAACTTTTAAATGGCCACCAGACAGGAACCACTCATTGCTAATCTTCAAAGTAGAGTCCATCATGCTCGATGGTCTTCATCTAACTATCAGCCAGTTAGCAGATGCCTTCACGAAAACCACTCCTCCGGTTTCTGGGCAAAAAAGTCACGCACGGCATTTTCAACCTTGCTGACATTGGCGAAGCGCCGTCCACGCAGGAAGTGCGCCATGGACCGGAAGAGATGGTAGTCGGAAGGTGCCAGGTCAGGGCTGTATGCTGGATGTGGCAGAACCTCGATTTTTTTCCAGCAGTTGACGACACACCTTCACCCGTTGTTGTGCTTGCGCAGGCGTCAGCTCGTGGGGCACAACTCGGCAGCTCCTGTTGACCTTTCCATGACGTGCAGATGTCGAACCACACTCGATTGTGATGTCCCTATGTCCACCGCTAGTCCACGGGTGGTGGTGCCTGGGTTAGCTTCCACTTGTTGCTGTAGGGCTGCGTCATCCACTTCTTTGGGTCTTCCGCTCCTTGGCGCATCTTCCAGGCCCATGTCTCCAGACGAAAAGCAGGAGAACCACCGTTGTGCTATCTATTCATTGGTCACACCCTGACCTTTCACCCTGCAAATTTCGGCGGTTGCTGCTCGCGCACTGGTCCCCTTTTTCCAATAGTGACGAAGAAGCCCACGTATCACCAATTTTTCTGCCATATTTTTACACTGGATGCAGATGGCACAATGTTTATGGCATTCAAATTAGTACTGACATTTCTTCCCACTCTTTTCTCTTAATAAACTGCGATATACCCTTGTGGTAAATGGTCTTCGCCCAGAATTTGTCAAACTCTACCCCCCCCCCCCCCCCGAGTTGGCCACTACTTTTGACTCAACCTCTATAAGTGTGAATAGCAAAATTACTTTTCGACAGAGTCACTGCAGAGATTCAGTTTTTTGTCATACCGGTGGACGAGTTTCCAATACCCTCTTCATGAACATTTGCCGCCAACATGTTGAGATATGTCTTCATAGCGTCTTGAAGCTCTTCATTGTGCGGATATGCTGCCCTCCCAGACCTTTCGCCAGCTCTCAAAAAAGATGAAGTCACTCGGTGCCAGGTCTCGGCTGTATACCAGGTGATCAAACACTTCCCATTGAAATTGCTCAGTATGCGGTCTTGCGTTGTCACAAATCAAAACAATTCCAGAAGACAGCATTGCCCTTCTTTCAAGAAGACACCATGGAGACCTATTTCAACATGCTGGCAGCAAGTTTCTACAAAGAGGGTATTGGTAAACTCGTCTACCGGTATGAAAAATTTCTCAATCTTCACGGTGACTAGGTCAAAAAATAACCTTGATTGTGCTTGACTACCAGGGGCAGCGCAAAGCGGTAAGCAAAGTAAGTGTCGCATGGGGGCACATTGTAGGATGGGGCGCCAACGTAAGGTTGAAAGGGCGCATATTTTAGAGGTTTGCATAGCGTCGCCGAAGAATCCAGCGCCGCCCCTGTTGACTACTGGTAATAAAATCATTTTGCTGTTCACATTTGTCTTTATTTTATGGCCCACTGGAGGTTGAAAATAAAATAGCCCTTGTAATTAACTGTATTGCCGATAATGGTAGCTTAAAATTTTTTTTAAACTTATTTAATTAAATGATGGTGAGAGCAGTTTAGCAGTTTATTATCCGTAACTTCGCTGTTTGTTTTAAAGAACATATGACGTCATTCCAGAAGAAAGACGACAAGTCCCATAATGCAAACACCTTCGCCATAACTGGACACGCACCTAAGAAATGTGAACAAGCTCTTCACAAGATGCCAAACGGCCCTTTTGATCAATCGCTGTATCTCGCTCCCTTATTCTGAAACACGGATTTCCCCAATCCCACGATCTATGATTCCCAAGAATTTTTTTTATAATCTCCTTGATATTTACAGAAACCTTAAGATGTGGTGGGGGGGGGGGGGGCAATAAAAATATACTGAGGGGGCGTTCATAGAAATAAGTTTGAGAAACCCTGATCTAAAGGACAGAAAAATAGTTTCAAATTTGTTGTACAGTGTAATCATAGCTAACTCATGTTGTACAGTAAGATCTCATTATGCACAAACATATTAAATAAAGAAAAAGAAATGAGTTAACTAAATATATAAAATCAAAATGGCTTTCCTTCTTAATTCTTACGAAGCACAAATATCTCTGAGAGTATCAAACTGAGACATAAAGTGTCAGTGGATAAAATGATCAGTTTTTAAAGCTCTTTCTAATGACATAACATTTAACATAACATTTTCAGAGTTTTTCAGTAGTCACATGAAAACATCCTTAAAAGATCAAGGCGTATGCCCAAAAGTGCCAATTTTGCTCTTACAAAAAGTGCTTTGCGTTTTAATATATAGGATTATTTAGTATTTTTGATTTATTTTATTTTTTATTACTTATTATTTAACCAACAAGGTTAGGAATTTGGGGATCTCATAAGCCAGAGAATACACCCCTATATCTGTAAATTTGAAACAAGAAGCTGCATGCAGTTTGTTGTGGAACTTCACTAAGAAGTTGCCTGAGTTCAACTTAGCAACATTAGGGGTTCTTCTGGTAAGAGATGTGATCATAGATCAGAGAAGACCCGGATAAGAAACACCAAGTTGGCTTTTAGGGTGTCTGGGAGCTTTTTAGGCTGCGGCCTCTCGATTATCCGGGATACAGAGTAGTGGTGGGCGATTCCGTGAAAAATGGAATGGATTCTTAATTAATCGATTCCTGAAATTGGTTAGTGAAGGTGACATCAATGCTCTCTAGAGAATCAATTTTTGGCACAACTGGAATCGAGAATCGATTTGGAATCTATTCTACTCAGGAATCAAGTAATCGATTTTCGGAATCGGGAATCACCCACTACTAATACAGAGACCAGTAACCATGGGCAAGCTGCAGAATTTAACTGGTTAGTGGTGGGGCCAGAGAGGTTGACGGAATTTTTTGGGGGTTGATAATGACATACTGGCTTCCGTAGAGCTGGGTTTTGCGTCTTGGACGGGGACAGTGGACAGTAGAGCCACACTAGTTTGACTTGAGTTTATTTTTGAAATTCTTTTCTCAATCCTGATGTCTTTTTTTCTTTTTTCCCCATTCTTGGGTTGAGCATTCATAGTAAGATCTTCTAAAGAGGTCATATTGGATCTAGAAGTATTTCCCAATGTGTTTTGACGGTATTTTCCATGGAGGGGGAGAGGGGCAAACACACTTCCAACCATCCACTTCATCTTCTATTTCTATTTCTGCCCTCCTTGCAGAAAAAGAACATCAGCCACGCGTTTGAGGGGAAGGGGGTCTGCCATCGCATCTTCCGCCATCGCATCTTCCAGGCCAAGCAAGGTCAAAATACTTTTTATTTTTACTTTTAGGCTTGCTGGCTTACGCAGCCAGGTGTAGAATGTTCTTTTTTATTCAGATGTAGCTTGTGTTAAGCGGCACAAGAATATTCTTGCGATGACGGATCTGATTTTTATTTCGGGAATGACTTTAGTTGTGAACTGGCAGGGCTGCCATCTTGAAGCAGATGACTGAGCTTCTTTTCTTTTATCATCAGTTGATTTTTTGAAATGAACAGCTTAAAAAGAAAACAATGGTGTGTATTTAAAAGAAAAACAAAGGTGTGTTGTGTTTTAATAGATTGTTGGTGTTATATTGTTTGTGTTGTGATTTTGTAATAAATTTTCCATTTATTGCTAATGTCTAGTGATGGTTGGCTAGATTTTTATTATTTGAGATGATATCTATGGTTTCTTTTATTAATCTTTTATTATAATTTTCCTCCTTACTAATAATTTTTGTTAGTAGAAATGAAAATAAGCTAAATTTTGAAATATATGAAAAACCTACTAAGGGTAATACCATACCACATTACTTATCACAACAACCTACACACTAAAAATTTAAATTAAAGCTATTAAACAATATATCCAAAGAATAAAACATTTAACACCATCAAACTACATTCCACAAAAATTAAAAGTATTAAAAGTAAATGTAACTAAAAACAACTATTCATCAAAATTAATTGACAGAATATTTATAGAAATATTCACAAATGCAACAACTAATAAAATCTTGTAAACATTCCAAGGAGGAGCTTTAGCACAGAAGGAGAAATACATTTATATATTTATTAAAAAAATTAATCCCCCTCCCCTCCCCCCGAGTAGGGTAAGGCAAGTAGCAGATCCTGAAGTCATCTATTTTTACCCCTTTATCTGCACTTTTTACCTCTCCCCAAATTTTTTAATTAAAAATTAATTTTCTGGAACGTAATATGTAGAAAATGTAAAAAAGCTCGTATTTTCTTTCCTTTCTTATCATTTCCGAACGTATGATATATCACAAGCCATATGTTGGCATAGTTCTAAAGACCACGTGACTACCACCCCCGCAAATCCGACCCCAATGGAACACCTGGACCTAAACTTCATAGTATTGTAGATCTTGCCTAGAGGAATCTGGATACTGAATTTCACGCCTTCACGTACCTAAATAGCACATAGATATGTTGTCCTATCTCAATCCCACCCCCGTAATTCCGACCCCAGTGTACCAATCAATACCAAACTAAATAGTGCAGCTGGACATGCCCCTAGGAAGCTACATTCCGAATTTCAACCTTCTACCTCAAAAAATGTAGAAATTATGAAGGGGTACACAGTTAAGCCATTATAAAACCAATAATTATAATAATTATATTTCTATTCTTTCGCAACTGAATATAGATTATGAGCACTTGAGCAATCGTGCATCGACAAAGCAATTTCACGTGCGTGCGCCGATGTCAGTAATGCTTAAAAGATGAATAGAAAGTAACATGAAAAAATACTGACTTCATATTGACTTCATATCAGCGTAAGAAGAAGTTGATACTGGTGTCCGATCCAAAAATAAAAATTTGGAGAAAGCCCCTTATCGTTTTGTTTATTTCAACTGAAATTCAACTCATTCTATCGGCGATATCTTTCTCAATTTTCATGATATTTGCTTGGGCTTTTTATAAGAGTAGCTCTATACATTTGGCTAATATATTATACAAAAGACAATTTGGTAACGCATGCGCAGTTAAACATTATTTAGTAAAAATGCTCATATTTCATCAAAATTTAATATTTTTCTATTCTGATTGCAGGGTGTTGTCTGTACTGTAGTTTGTCAAGTTTCCTGTAAATGGCATTGCATTGGGTTGAAAATCCTGCGTGTTATAAACAAAAAACTTACGAAAACATTTCGACCTTTTTAAAGAAACCTTTATATCTCTATGAATATACGTGCTATTCTCATACAAATGAAGACAGAAAAGTAAAACAAGCCTCTTAACCATATGCTACAGCTACAATGCATTTCAAGCATTATTTTTTACAGGGTGATTCCAAACATTATTTTTTTGGTTCACTTCTTTGCTGGTCCCCTATTTGCCTTCGGGAGAAAACCTTCGCTGGAATATATGAAATGTAAAATCCTTTTTACACCCCTGAAATTTCAGGATAAGTCGTCAAGTATTTTTCTAGATATTCGACAAAACATCTAAAATCGATAGTGTCCAATTACTTTCTTCCAATCAGTGTATATTATAGCACATATAGAAGCACTATGCAACCAGTCTCACGTCTGGCAATATATTAAAGAAAAATGGAGTACCACCAACATAATCTACCAAATTCCATACACTAATTGTGAACATGTTTACACTGGAGAGACAAAACGACAATTACAAACAAAATTAAAAGAGCACGATTGCATATAAAAATAAGGATAACAACAATCGCCTTGTAAACCATTGCCTTAATAATAATTACATACATAATTGGAATAAAAAAAATTATTAATAAAGAGCAAAATTATAAAAAAAGAATAATAAAAGAAACCACAGATATCATCGCAAATAATAAGGATCTAGCCAAACCATCAATAGACATTAGCAATAAATAGAAAATTCAATTACAAAAATAAATATCAACCCTCACCACAACGCAAAAATACAACACCAACAATCTATTAAAACACAACACACCATTGTTTTCTTTTCAAACTATTGATTTCAAAAATTTAACTCTTGATAAGAGGAAAAACTCTTGAAAAAAATTTTTGATTTAAATTTTATTTTGGACTGATCATCACCCACAAAATCTGGGTATCACCACATCTCCAGGCCTTTGTTTTCTACTTATGTTCATCTTCCAACTTCTATCTACATCTTTCCCAATTCAACATTATCATCTACATCAACTCTCCTATCAACATCGACGCTAACATCTGCGATTCTTCTTCAATCTCCTCATTCTACATATTTGATGATTTTTGTTTTTTTATTTATTTAATTATTTCACCATTATTAAAGGAGATATACATATTAATTCTATATTAAAGAAATATAAGGATAAATGGAAAATAAAGATAATGATAACAATGTATTTTGACATTGGCATTTTTTTAAAACATATGATTTTTACAGGGTGGGATGGGGGGCAATGGAAGAACTTTCGGAGAACATGACCATTAGGGATTCGATGCAATGTTGCATGAACTCCAAGCACTCAAAGTGATAACTGCTTCATAGCTGAGGGGCTGTAACTGCACTCCCCAAAGCCCCCTTTTAATTAACGATATGTTTCCCCTTATAAAACTGATTATGAAATGTTGAATAGCACTGAACCCATAATGGTCACGTTTGCTGAATGCAGACAAGGTTATTATAAACAGGGTGGAGCAACAGTTCACATAGAACGAGTGCAATCTGTTTTTGAGGATAGAGTAATTCAAAGGAAATTTGGCCACCTCATTCACCGGACCCAACTTCCCCAGATTATTTCCTATGAGGCTATTTAAAAGTTCAGGTGTATGCAAGCAATCCACGCACTCCAAATGAAGTGAAAGCAAACATTCACTTGGAATCCAACTCATTCCGGAGAACATGCTGCAACGAGTTCACAAAAATATATGCAAGCAAGAGAATGGGGGCCACTTTGAACATTTACTGTAGACCCAATCAGTGTAGTATTAATTAAAGAACATCTACTGCAAATTTGATGTTGGTATGTTTAATAGTTTTCATTTTATACACGGTGTTTCATAATTGGTGTCCCGTCTTTAGGTCCAAATAACGACTCAAGGGGAACAGATTAGGGGAAAATGAATATTGATTATTTGGTTTTAATGTCCCCTAATTCCTAATAAAAACATTTTGCGTCCCTGGGAGTGAAGGGGTAAATTTTGAAAATTTTAATTTTGTAGGGGTAGGGGTTAGACCCCATGTGTTATTTAGAAAGTTGTAGAGCATCATGTAAAATGTGGGTTTAGCAAAAAACCCGATAATAAAAACCTCATGCCCTGCCCCCTTTATCGAGTGGTAAAGTGAACGGTATGGCTAGCCAATGTGGACAAAAACCATAGTTATTAGAAAACAGTAGGGCCTACATTTGGAAAATTAATGAGAATGAATGAGTTGTTACACTGAAAAGCTAATAAACTCGACCGGGCTTTTCCCCCCAGGAAAATCATTATGAAATTTGAAAACTGTACATTAGCTAGCCATACCTTTCACTTTACCCACTCGATAAAGGGCAGGGGATGAGATTTTTTCACCGGGTTTTTTGCTAAACCCGCATTTTACATGATGCTCTACAACTTTCTAAATAACACCTGGAGTCTAACCCCTATCCCTACAAAATTAAAATTTTCAAAATTTACCCCTTCACCCCTAGGGACGCAAAATGTTTTTATTCTGAATTAGGGGCATTAAAACCACATAATCAATATTCATTTCCCCCCAATCTGTTCCCCTTGAGTCGTTATTTGGACCTAAAGATGGGACACCAATTATGAAACACCCTGTATACAGGGTAGGTCAAAAGTCTGTTACTCCCCATACAATTTCAAAATGAGTGGAGATACATCAAATCTTTGCAGGCTACACATACGGAGGGTTGATTCAGATAAAATGAGACGACTTTGCAGTTCTGTTACGATGGTGTAATACCATGGCACCACCATCGGTTGTGTTCGATGTGAGAGCCACGTTGTTGGACTATCGCCCAGCACCGTAATTTCCACTGAAGTAGGCTGAGTTTGAGGGACTCCACGGGAAGTTCGTTCCACACCTGCCGACACACTTTCCATAACCCATCAACGGTTCTTGGTCGGCAACTTCCGAGCCGTCGTTTCAGGAGACCAAAACCACAGAAATCAATCGGTGATGCGTCAGGAGATTTTACAGGCACATGAGAGAAGGGAATAACTCGTCTCCTGTTCCATCTTCCTGTAGTAAGCCACAGATGACTTGGCAGTGTGGCTTGATGCCTTGTCCATGTGGATCCAAACTTTTGATTGCTCACCAGGGTACAGACGTGGGATATCCTGCCAATATATGTGGTCCATTACATTACTCTGGAAGTAAGCTGCACTAATTTACAGTTTCCAGGAACTCGACGAATCGTAAACAGTCCACGTGAGCAATATCCGGCAACCACCATGAAGCCCTTTGAAAACTTTTCCTTGCACCTTCGGACAAAATCGGACCTGGCCTTGCCCCCTCTTTCACGATAGTAAATTGCCCTGGATTTGTTGGTGTCATCGAGGTACACCCAAGCTTCATCCAAGGAGACAACCCATTTCCATCGGTCACCTGCAAGATAGTTTTCATACAGTTTTCTGGTGTTGGTGAATCGTTCCTGCACGTGCCTGGCCGACAGTCTGTGACCGCGCGCCTTATGACGTCGCTCCAGCCCAATATTGTCATGAATTATTCTGGAGACTGTTGCCTGTGAAATACCTTTCCTTTGGGCTAGATTTCTCTGTGTGGGGGGATTTTCTTTCAGCACTTCAGACCGGATTTCTCACACCACCTGAGCTGGGCGTGTTGGCTGAGGCTTGTTTCTGGTCTGCTTCTCTGCTCGTCCACGTTCATTAGATGGTCGCAATTTGTTCTTTTTGATTATTCGACCCACAATAGTTTTGGATACCACAATACCATTTAGTTTGCATAATTCCACAATGCACGAAAGACTGAAGTTAGCGTCGGAAAGGCCAAACATATACCCTTCCCAAAAAGCTGTGATTTTGGAAGCCATGTTTCAGCACGAAATGTCCCAAATAACAGCAACAAGTGCATGCAAAGCTAATCCCCATGAATAGTGGACGAGTCATGCAAATCACATTCCGTCAAGGTCATACGCGGCGTTTAAAGTAGTCTCATTTTATCTGAATCAACCCTCCATAGGAAGCTAGGTAGGGGCTAAACAATGGTGATGTCAAATTTGACTTTTGACCTCGAATTTTGCACCTTGCAACAACTTAATAACCGTTACAGGCAGAGAAAAATTTCCAATTATAGAGCTCAAAATGCTGATTTTAACCAAAAAAAAGAAAAAAAGAGATTAAAAATAAGCCATTTGACACCACCACTGTTTAGTCCCACCCAACAGATTTTTTTGTATCTCCATTTTTGAAATTGTATGGGAGAGGAAGGGGTAACAGACTTTTATAAGTGTAAGTATCTTTGGGTGAACTGACTTTTGGATTACCCTGTATAACAGGCAACGATCTTGACGTTTAATTTTATGTATAATTTATTCATTAAAAACAGTTTATGTCAAGGTCATCTAACTTAATTTTAGCAATACTTAACAATTTGAAAACCTTCACAACTGTAGCTCTATAAAATATACTCGTGCGCTTCATAAAAATGGAATATTCAGCTGGGTAGTGATCCGTGTTGTAAAATAGTCTCACGTTTCGTGTGAATAAATTGGTCAAATGAAACAAAAATTTTATTTCTAGACGTATAATGGATGAAGTTTAATTTTATACAAAAAGTAAAACAATTCATCACAAATCAACAAAGTTATGAGGGTTTTCATCACTTCAAAATAATGGAATATTGACAGCACTGCGCCAAAATAATAGAATATTAATACAAATAATAAAATAAGAATGTAACAAAGAGCAAAACTATCAAATTATAGTTCATCCAAGGAGAGTTGGAGTGGGCAGAGCCCAGGAAGTTCTGAACTGGCCAATCAGAGAAAGGTTTGATCATGCGACTGATCATTCCTGGGTTACAGGTCTTAATTGTGAAGCGTTTTATAACATTATTTTACTTTTTAGTGAAACTACGTTATTCGCGTGCGCAGCCGCCTATAGATGGCGTTACCATCTGTTGGAAATGGCAGAGATAACGGGTATTTTACTGCTTGCTAAGCTTATGTTGCCTTGAGAATTTTGATTTTCCAGTACTCAAAATGAATATGACATTCAATGTTACGCTAGCTGATAACTACAAATATGTAGGAAGGAAGAAAATAGGTTAATTGAGGGAATAGGTTCAAAGTTTTATCCTTGGGAAATGTGTGCATATATATATATACTGTTTTCTACATTTGCTGTTGACTTACAACCCCAGACACAACAGCATGTGTTATTGATTCTCCTCATTTTGAAGCTATATTCACAAATTCAACCATTCGCTGTAAAAACTCAGTCAATCTGTACCCGTTAAAGGCGCCATCTTGTTACTTCCACATCACCACTAGATGTCAGACACTTCTGCTGTGCCAATACTGCAATTTAAATTTAAAAAAAAATAAGAATACACTTAAAGAAAACTTATTTCGTCATGTAACATAAATTATATATGTTTAACTAATTTTATTTTTATTTTGCTTATGTCATGCATTTTATTTTTATTTTATTTAAAATTGCAAGCAATTGAAGCAATTAAATTGAAGTCAATATATCATTAATTTTTTATTCTTTAATAAATAACTTTCACTTCTTTTGCTATTTCTTTTAATGAATTAGAATTAAAAATGAATTGCAATTAAATATTTATTTACTACAAATATTTTAATAAAAACTTAAAAACAAAGGTTCTGGCCTCTTTCGTTTATTTGCTGGCCATTAAAATGGCCTTTTAATGAATTAGTCTTGAAAAAGACTGTTTATTAAAAAAATCCAAACTAGGAGATTGCGGGAGAACGTTAATGTCATCCCACTCTTCATCGCTGCTGCTACCCTCGCCATTCACGTGGGTTATTAGCGGCTCCCACTTGGTCCTCGGTTTCCCAATATTTTTGTTCTATCCGAATAACATGTTCAGGTGCCTTTTTTCCAATTTTCAGGAGTGATTCCTTCAATCGCCGTTTTCGTTAACTGCTTTCGTTAACTTTGCGAGCTTGAACGTGGTGGTGTTTTTTTTTTCTCACAAACTCTTTCACTTGTGCCCAGATTAATTCGATGGGGTTAAAATTGCAGTGATTGGGTGGTAGTCTGATCACTAAATGTCCGGCATCTGTAATCAACTCGTCAATAATGTAGCGCTTTTCTGATTTATTTAGCTTAATCATATCATATAGCAGGGTGGCCAGGTTTGGCTTTTTTTGGCCAAACTGGGTTTTTTCTTCCTGAGTTGGCTTCTAAAAATCAGAGTCTGGCTTCCCCCCATTTTTTGGCCAAATCTGGCTTTTTTTTTTGGTGTTTGGTGGTTTGGAGTTTAATGCTGTTTCTCTTATTGAAGTTGATTTTGGAGCCAAGTTCATGACTGAACTGAATAAATGTACCTTGACAGTGGAAACAAAAAAAGCAGTTAAAGAACAGTGCTTAAAATATTTAAAAATGGCAGTGGATCAAATTGAAAAAAGTTTGCCCGACAATTTGAATCTTATGAAAAAATCTCGCTTTTTTCTCTGAGAATTTGTTTGAGCCACATAGAACGTGGTCAATTAAAAGATCTTCCATTTGCTATGTCACGTAACTATCAAGAAAACCTTTCTCTCATTGATGAGCAATATAGAAAAATATCTTTTGTTGACTGTAAGTCTTACTTCAATGGAGATCTCCCTACAGATCCTGATGTTTTTTGGCCTAAAGTTCTTAATTACAGCAATGCTACAGGAGCTAAACCTTTCAAAGAGCTTGCAAAATTGGCTTTAAGTGCATTGTCACTGCAGTTTTCAAACGCAATTGTAGAACGCGTTTTTTCTCACGTTACTTGCGCAAAAAATAAATTGCAGAATCGAATGAATCTATACCTGTCCTTGCGGAATGAATAGATTCTGTGTTGACTGTCCTTATGTATTTATTGGGCAAAAAAGAGTGTTGAAAAGACACAAATGTAACGAAAGACATGCTTTCAAGGTTTACAGACAAAATGTACCATACAGCTGATGCAGATGAAAGTGATAGTGCAACATTGAATGAGTTGGTTGATGTACTTGATGGTTAATGGAATCGGGAAATAAGTAGTGTGTGCCAATATGTTCACTGTCTGAAAACGCTTTATTAAAAACTGTAGCCAAATTATATGTTAATTTTTTTAATATTTGCATTAAATATTTGACTCTTATTTCTCTTTGCTTGTTATTTTCGTTTGATTGTTCTGTTTATTAAATTTCATATCAACAAATTAAAGATGTTTTAAACTTTTTCTTTTCAAGATTTTTTTAAAATTTAGTTTTCTTTTTTATTAAATCGTAACTTTTTTTTCGTGGTAGGGAGTTTGCCTTAGAAATTAACAGTACTTGGTAATATTGCCCCATGAGGGTGTTAAGGGGACTGGCTTTTTCTGGCTTTTTTTTTGCAGCTAAGTTGGCCTCTACATCACATACGGACCTGGCAACCCTGTCATATAGTTTACCTTTACCAGACGGAATAAAGCGCCCACGATGTGCTTCGTCGCTGTCCTCCCCGTCATAATGCCACTGGCGTTCTCGACCATGTTTTCATCTAAGTACGCAAATGTACGCGATGGATCCCTACATACGAGGCATGTTTTTTAAGTAAGTACCGTTTTGCGATTCCGCCGCCGCAGCGCTACGGTCGGCGTTCCGCGCATGCGCGCTGGTTAACTACATCTCTTGTCTACGCACTGACGCCATTACAGTCTGATTCTTCATTGTATACGTTGTTTACTGAGTGTTTAAGATGCCTCCGACAATCGTGAGTCCCGCCGATTGTGAAGTACGGGCTGTTATACGATTTCTTAGTGCTAAAGGCGTAAAACCGATCGATATTCATCGTGAGATCTGTGAAGTGTACGGACAAAACATTATGAGTGATGGAATGGTAAGGAAATGGGTGAGAGCATTTAAAGATGGCCGCACAAATGTGCATGATGAAGAACGGAGTGGGCGTCCTTCGGTCATTAATGAAGATTTGGTGCAGAAAGTGGACGAAAAGGTGAGAGAAAACAGACGCTTTACAATTTCATCATTGTGCGACTGCTTTCCTCAATATTCTCGTAGTGTTTTGTATCGCATTGTGACCGAGAACTTGAATTACCGGAAATTGTGTTCACGTTGGGTTCCAAAAATGTTGACGGATTTGCACAAAACCCAACGTTTAGGCAGTGCATTGACTTTCCTTGAGCGGTACCACAATGAAGGTGAAGATTTTTTAGACGAAATTGTTACTGGTGACGAAACATGGGTGGCCTACGTCACACCAGAATCGAAACAACAATCCATGGAATGGCGACATTCATCATCAGCCAAAAAAGTGAAGTTTAAGCAGACAATTTCTGCCCGGAAAATCATGTGCACAGTTTTTTGGGACAGAAAAGGAGTATTGCTAGTGGAGTTTCTGCCTCGTAATCAGACAATCAATGCAGCGTCTTATTGTGAGACATTGAACAATCTGCGTCGTGCAATCCAGAACAAAAGACGTGGCAAGTTGAGTTAAGGGTATCGTTTTGCTGCATGACAATGCCCGTCCACATGTGGCTAATCGGACCAAAGATCTCATCAAATCTTTTAAATGGGAAACTCTAGATCATCCTCCATACAGCCCTGATCTGGCCGCCCAGCGACTACCATTTGTTCCTGCACTTGAAGAAACACCTGGGTGGTCAGCGTCTTCAAGACGATAACGAAGTCAAAACATTTGTGATACAGTGGTTAACAAGTCAGGCGGCAGAATTTTATGAGGAGGGTATTCAAAAACTGGTGCCACGTTATGACAAGTGCCTCAATATTCACGGAAATTATGTAGAAAAGTAGATTAAGGTACAGGCTTTCATGTAAAAATAAAATTATTGCGATATCTTTGCACGTCTTTTTTTAATTCCAAAACGGTACTTACTTAAAAAACATGCCTCGTAGCACTTGTATCTGTCGTAAATATCTGTATCGTTGAGCTACTACATCTGTACGTTCAATATAACACTTTCGATTGTCGATTTTTCCGTATTTCATACGCAGTTTTTCATGCATGATGGTGGCGAAGGAAGATCATGACCCACGGTATCGTCCTCTCTTTAAACTTCGTGAAAACATTTGTAATTGTAGGATAATCTCCTTCTCGGTGTATTTCAGCAACACATGCCCGTGCAACAGAAAGTTCAAATTCATCCAAGTTTTTAACTTGTGACTCTCTTACCCTCTTCTTCCCAGGCGTCGAAAAAGGCGAAGGGTTTGGCACGCTTGCTTGTGTCTCCGAATTAGGCCTAATTACACCCTGAACGATTCTTCTAACGGATGTCGCCGATACTTGTGTTGCTTTAGATGTTTCTTCTATTAAAGCAGAAGTGCTTTTATCAGGATCCTTATCTTTGAAATAGGAAAATACATTCCACACAATCTCCCTAGCTTGGCTGTGAAGAGTTAGTCCTCGAATTCCAACGGTGTTAGGTGTTGTCGAAGAACTAGCCATTATGATCGCTGGTCACTGCACGTTGTGAATGGATTGACGCCCCAGTACAGTACTGTGACGCCCACATAGATAATGAAGAAACCTCACAATTCCTTGCGCGTCGATTGCCTGACATGATTTAATCGATATCAACACTAAGCCACGCCTACCCCAACTCTCGCTGGATGAACTATAACACTAATGCTTGGTAGGGACACCATTGGCATCAATGACAGCGCGAATTCGTTTTGGAAGAGAATGAATCAGTTGTCGACATCAGTGTTCGGCCTAACCTTCTGTTTCAGTTCTTGAATTGTGAGTGGCTATCGTTTGACAGGTTGCGTTTCATGATTTTCCATAGACCTTCTATGGAGTTCAGGTCTCGGAGTTAGGATAGGAAGCCAGGAACAGGGCTTTGTGTGAATATCCTGTTCCTGCAGCCAGTTCTCAGTTGAGTGCAATGTGTCAGCTAGGGGTTATCTCATTCAAAGAAAAAGTCTGTCTCCATATAAATTTTTGGATGATGAGACAAGAAACGCATCCAGTATTTCTGTAGGCCAATGAATTGATTGTTCCTCTGACGATTACAAGCTCTCCCGTACCCATGGAACTCGCACCATGATGCTGCTTGGAAACTTGACGGTTTTTGTTCATGGTGCAGCGATAGTATGCCTTTTCTTTAGTTCACCATACACTGATTTCTTGATCACCAAACGTAGACAGAATCAGGATTCATCGCTGAAGATGACATTGCTGAAGTTCTCAGGAGTCCAAATGGCATGAGCTTTACACCACTTGAGTCGTGCTTTGCGTTTTGTTCAACATAGGTATTTGTTTGGCACACAGCTGTTCATTCCAAATTCAGATAAGCATCGGAGTGTTGTGTCCATCCTTACGCCACAATGTGTTAATAACTTTTGATGATTTGAATTGATTATTAGGTACAATTTTGCGCACCCATCTTTTTTCAAGTGTCGTTGTTGCATGTTTGTGTCCACGTTTGTCCCGACTTGTTTAAAATCCATAGCCGGAATTTGCTTTTATCAAAATTTGGAAACAGCACTTTATGAGCAATGTACTGTATCAGCAATATCACTTCATTTGCGACCTGATTTGTGCAATTGGAGTATCAGCTTACACTGGATTAATGACAGATCCTTTTTGGGTGACAGACAGCCAGAAATTCTTTAGTAGCTGAGGAAGTATGTGAATTATAGTATAAAGTAACAAAAAGTATTCTAGACTGAAAAACCAGATGGGCTATCCCATTTCAGAATATGTAAATCAGAATATTCCATTATTTTGATGCAGTGCATTCAATATTCCATTATTTTGAAGTTATGAAAAATCTCATAACTTTGTTAATTTTTGATGAATTGTTTTATTTTTTATATAGAATTAAACTCTATCCAATATACTTTTAGAAATACAATTTTGTTTCATTTGACCAATTTATTCACACAAAACATGAGACTATTTTACAACACGGATCACTACCCAGCTGAATATTTCATTTATTTGAAGCGCACGAGTACAAGTTCAATATCCAATGGATTGCTTCTCAATGGAAGAATATCCAAAAAATGGAAATGCTTAGGAGTTAGTTAAAAAATTGAATGATTCTTGTTATACAAGGGTTATGTCTGTTTAGTAGCAACACAGTTGCATGACAGATTCAAGGTTTCATGCCTATATCCAACCTATCTCACAGTAAATGAACTGGTCCATTCAGTGCTCCCTCATGCACTCTTGATGCAAAGAATAGCATCATCTGTGAGATACTGATCTAAATGCGTGAAAAAAATTCCATCACAATGGGTTGCACACCATTTGACAAAATTGCAGAAATGGCAACAATGCTGTGCCAACCCACTTGTAACAGTAAGAGTGCAAAGGGGAGATTTTCCTACGCCGTATCAAAACGATAGATAAGATATGGGCCCGATCATACAGCCCAAACTGAAACGCTAATCAACCAATGGGATCATTATGGGTCCCACTCAAAAATCAAAATTGCATCAGAATCCTGGCAATATGAATGTGATGGCAATTCATGGCATCCGCTTCCAAACTGTTCCCGATAGACCGTTCTTTTGTACTTTCCAGAGAACAAGAACTGCTACAGGTGTAATACGGCTTCCACAATAGTGGCAAGGGGTTCTATACTATGCTGGAGATTGCACTGAGGACGACTGTAGAGGTTTCAGAGATGTATCTCTTTTACATCAGTTGTATAATTTAATAGTTTCCACTGATAAAGAAACGAACCTCGTGGTTACAAAACACTTCCAGTTTTTGATAAATATTAGTCAAGTGATAAATTATACATACTGATGTGTTATAGGCCTTGAATCAGGTTGGTATCCTGTGCCCGACTCAGGTGTCAAGTTGCTTGGTTATCCAGCCAAGCCACTAAGCAATGTTGGCAGATTCAGGACAGGTATTCTGGTCCGTATCTTTAAAAAGGGAGATTGAAGGGCTTGCAGCAACTATCGAGGCATCTCTTTGCTCAGCATTCCTGGAAAAGTCTATGTTAAGTGTCTAGAGAGGAGAAGCCAAGCAATAGTCAACTTCTAATCGTAATGACTGTAGTTTCTGACCTGGCTGACGCACAACAGATCACATTGTCGATCAAATCTTTGAGAAATCGTGGGAGTACACAGAATGGATGTAACAGTTGCTATCATGCTTTTGTGAAGATTTCTAGATTTTTAAGAAAATTTTTAACAAAAAATATAAAACACACAGAGTTTAATTTAAAAAAAAAAACAAACTTATTTTATTTATTTGAATTGACGTTATTTACGTTGATAAATGCCCATTTCTGAAGGTAGCACATTGATAAACACCGTTAAATTTTGTGAAGGTACACTTTCCGATCAAAATAATTTTGTGAAGGTGCCCTTAATTGGTATCAAATTAACCTAGATAGACCCCTGTATCATGTCTTTGTATGAAAGCTCTGAGATGTGTCTCCGGATAAATAATATTAAGTCAAGACCGTTCACTGTGGGTATTGGACTCTGCCAAGATTGTCGCCCTGCTTGTTCATTATCTTTAGGGACTGGATGGAACAGGGCAGCCAAGACAATGAATGTGTAGTGTGGGTGACTATTTGGTGGAGAGTTTACTCTTTGCTCATAACCTCGTCCTTCTTGGGTCTTCTTTGGACTGACCTTCAACATGCAGTAGATCGGTTTGCAGTCAAGTGTGAAGAGGCTGGGATGAAAATTTGTATGGCTAAGACTGAGTTTCTGGTCTTTCAAAACAGTTTGCTCAGTGTGCTCTCCATGTTAGAGGAGCCCCATTCAGACAGGGAGAGAAGTTCAAGTATGGATGGCCTGAACTTGGAATGGTGCAGAAAGCTGTGTCAAAGGGTCATTCCATGTCAAGTGGTATGATTTCAGAGAAGTGCCCTGCTCGACCATCACGGATTTCAATGGTAAAGTTTTAAGTTGATGCAATATTTGCTGAGATTAAGTAATTTGTTTGACCCCCACTCCCCCCCCACTGCAGCCTTCTACAGTATGACTCCAAGATTTTGGGAAGTCTGAGATACAGTATCTCTGGCAAATATTTTATTGAGAGAAACAAAACTTTGCATCTTCTACAACTTTTTTGCGCTCTATTAAACAAAATAATAAAAATATTTTCATGATTAATTTCCATGAAGAAAATTTGGACCAAACTTGACTCAAAAATTTGTGGCTCGAAAAACTTTAGAGTTTTTATACCTTTGGAAGTAAAGGTACGATAAACGTGAAACTTTGCACACAATAACTTATCAATACAAGCTTTTCGAATATAAAATTTCATTCTCCTAATATATTTCATTAGTTCAGGAATTGATTGTAAAGTTGATGATTTTTGTGAAAATGCCCAAAATTGGGTATTTTAGCCCACTTTACAAAAATATACCTTCTGGATACTTTTTTAAAACCATATTCATAAAAAAGTAGGGTTGGTTTTTCATCGCTAGCATATAAGGCCCTAGAAATGAACTTCTCAATGAACATGTGCACAGAAACCGTATCATGTTGCATATGATCCGAAATTATGCAACGGTTGACAATTTGCAGCGCACGATCTTTATCAATATAATAAGTGACAAACGGAAGCATTGTAGATTGTGAATTCTCCCAGTGAAATCCGTAAGTACAAGCAGCATCCCAGTGAAATCTTTAAGCAGCATCTTGGACAACAAACCAATAATTCTCAGTAAAATCCATCAGTACAGTCAGTTCAGTTTCTTTAAGGCTCATACAGCTTTCAATGACTTCAAATATTTCCTTTGATGTTTTGAAATGAAGTGGTTGCCAGTCAGTCTCCACATTTTACTAGCGAGTTTTTCAATAAAATTGTCAACAGTGAGAATATTTGTTTCAAGTGTTTTGCTATCTGAAAGAACCCATTGTTTGAATTCTATTGGTTCTTCCAAATCCCAGTCCTCAAACATTTCTTCCAAATATGCTATCAGTGCCTCCAGGACAGTTTTGGCATCGCTGCAACATACAATTTTTGGCATCCAGATCGCAAACTGCCTTTCGATGAGCAACTTGTAGTCTTCTTTAATGTTGGCACTTTGTAGCATAAGCTTAACATTCTGATGAATGATGCAGACACACACGGAATGCGTACCTGAGGCACTGACAGTAACACACCACTTTGGTCTGAGCTCACAGAATTTTGAAAACCCAATTTCAGCACCATATTTGTTTCGATATGCTACATATAGTTCTTTCAGATTGCATAGTTGCAACCGCTTTTGTTTTTGAACCTTTACGCCATCAAACCGAACGGAAGCAAATTCTTTTTTACCAGGGCACATCCTGCTAAATTTGTCATCCTCATAGAAATCTCGAACTTCGTCGGCAATTGCCTTTGGCAGTGGTTTGCCAACTTTTGCTCCGGTAGCGCACAAATGGCCCTCTTTTAAATAAAGGAAAAACAGAAAACACTACTCCACATAGATAAATTTTACTGACTCAGATGTACATTTCGGATTTCAAAAATCCATCATCAGTGAGCACATTTTTCAATTTTTGAGCTGTTCTGAAACGCTAAATGTTTTTTCTGTCACCTGTATTGACCAACTCTCATTGGGGCCAAAGTCAATAATTGAATTTTCATTTCACAAAAGTGTGCACGAAACTGGAAATTTACACATTTTGGTGTTTCTGTGGAAAACCAGAAAATTTGGCAAAAAAGGTGGACGATGGATCTATTGGATATTTTAATTTTCGTTTTCATGTCTTGGTCAGTAAAATCTTGCGTGACAAGCATTCCTTAGCAACCGACTTGCTAGTGTGTCCCATATCTTCATCTGATACTGCAACAGCTAACATAATTTTTATGGCTACCACTTTCTGCACGCGTGCACTTTTTTTAATGGCTAGCCTCCAAACTTTTAATGGAGAACTTCCCAAATCAGCCAAACTTCGATCAAGAGTGTCCATATCATAATCTTATGATGACGATGGCTCTGCCTTGCTTTGGACCACAGAAACAGTTTTGGCTTTACACTTGAAACACATTTTTTGACCCAGTTAAACATTTGTTTTTTCACCAATTTTTTCAAATGATCGGACATGGCTAGATCAACTTTCAAAAGTCTATGTTTAGTTACAAATGGGTTAAGGCACGGCTTTTTCTTCATTTTGTACTTTTCCAAATAACTCACTTTGTGATACAGGCAAATTTGGTCATCATCCGTGAACTCAACTTCCGATTGCCGAGTACTGAGAATTTTTTCATCGGCAGACAAGCTATGCACATAATGCAGTCCAATTTCTTTAGAATAAAATGAACTATGTTGTCAAGTTGACGACAAAAGGGAGAGTAGGATTGTCAGTTAACTCTTTGACATACATTTTTTGAGTATTCATCAAAATGTTCAGCTAATACTACAAGGTGCCATCACTGATAAAGGAGACTACAAGTTGATCATGGGAAAGACAGTTTGAGATCTGGACGTCAAAGATTGTATGTTGCAGCCATGCTAAAACTGTCCTGGTGAAGAGGCCCTGATAGCGCATTTGGAAGAAATGTTTGAGGACTGGGATTCGGAGGAACCAATAGAATTCAAACAATGGGTTCACGACATACTTGAAAAGAAATGTTCTCACTGTTGACAACTTTATTGAAAAATTCACTAGTAAAATTTGGATACTGACTGGCCACCACTTCATTTCAAAACATCAAAGCAAATATTTGAAGTCATTTAAAGCTGGCCTAAAAGAAACTGAACTGATTGTACTGATGGATTTTGCTGAGAATTACTCGTTTGTTGTCCAAGATGCTGCTCAAGCTTTCACTCCACACGGAATTCCCAATCCACAGTGCATCCATTTGTCACTTACTATATTGATAAAGATCATGCGCTGCAAATTGTCAGCTGTTTCATAATTTCTGACCATATGCAACGTGATACAATTTCTGTGCACTTGTTCATTCGAAAGTTCATTTTCAGGGCCTTATATGCCGGCGATGAAAAGCCAACCCTACTTTTTTTAGGGGGTTTGAAACATGCTCTTTCTAATGAAAATGATTAAGAAAAAAGTATCCAGAAGATATATTTTTATAAAAGTGGGCTAAAAATACCCTAGTTTTGGCATTTTCACAAAAATCATCAACTTTACAATCAAACAAATTACTTCATCTCAGCAAGTATTGCATCAACGAACATAAGACTTTACCAATGTTCGTTGGGGACATGTATGAATGCCCACACAAAATTTCATCGAAATCTGTGATGGCCGAGCATGGGACTACCCAGAAGTGAACTGTGGCGATATGAGTTACACTCATTGTGAACCAGCCTGTATAAGCATGAGGTTCAGTAAAAATATAATTAGGGCTATTATGTATTAAGCTATATCTTCTTGTACCTATGGTATAATGCTATATACATTACACCCGTTGGTGTTGCTGTTGGATGCTGATCAATGTATTTCAGCTGACTTCTATAGCATCCATTGCCACATTGTGATTAAATCCTTTCATTTCCTTATTTATCTCCATCAACATCGGAAGATTATTTCTTCAAAATGAAGGAGATAATCTGTTCATTGGTAAGCACTTCTTAGTGTTCCAGGAAATGGTACCTTCCACTAGCTGCTTTTCTACATCCACTGATTGGATATCCTGCCGAAGGGCCTGTAGATCTTGGACGATTTTTTTCTGTATCTGTTTCGGAATTTTCAGGAAGTTCATCATGTTGCTTTAGACTTGGCCAATTTTTTTTTCCATATTTTTTAAAGAGTAGTTTGCTTGATTTCATCCCATGCTTGAGTGACAATGTATACTGCATCTTTTATGTTTCTGTAGTAATACTATTGGGTCTACCCCTCTTCTTAATTAATGTTAAGAATCTATTTTGTAATCAACCATCACTGAGTCAGACTTCTCTCTAATTGTTACAAGTACTCCACATTAGGGAATCCCTGCAATACTATATCAAGTATATGGTATAACTGATACCTGAGCTAATCTATCGGATATCCCGTTTCCCATAGATTTCTATGGGGAAATTTTAATTCGTTTTTGGGGACATCAAAATAAAGGGAAAAGCATTAGTAATGACTCAATAGAAAAACAAACATAAATTATGTATTTTCTTTATTTACTGCTTCTTTGTTTTAATAACCAGAATGTAATAAGAAAGTTTTAAATTTTATTTTCTCTTGCTGTTTTTATTTTTGTCACAATTTTTAATGATTTATTTTATTATTTAATATGAAAAATCATATTAATCCCTTATAAACGTTGATAACAAGCAGCAAAGAACAGCTGGTAAGCAGTGCCAAAGTGTCACCTATTATAAAACTTATCAGTTTCAAGCACAATAATAAAATTCAGGACAAATGAATGGGACTTTTCTAATACAGTGAGCCATACCACTGACAACTGTCATACAAGCACAGAACATAGGAAATATTAGTATGCATGACAAGGAATATTGAAAAAAGTTTTGAATACCGGTACATGGGGACATTCGTTACAAAGTTCAGATACCAGGATACCACACAAGAACACGAAAACTGAACTGGCTATACACGTAATCACTTCCAGTGGCGCGTTAGACTATAGGCTAAAAGGGCAACTGCCTGGGGCCCCCACGAAGGTGTACCTCTCAGATTCACATAAAAATTGAAATATGTTACTTATCTTAAGCTACTATTGATGCTTGCAAAATAAGGAATCATTAAATTTTGTTTCTTTCAAAATAAACCAGAAAACAAAAAAATTTGAGCACCCATAGCCATACAAAGACTCCATTGTTAAAGCAATAGTTAAAGTGGTGCGTGCATGTGTTTGAGTGTGTGTGTGTGGGGGGGGGGGGGAGAGAGGTGATGGAACTTCTTTCTTCCACTACTCAGCAATAAGCACAAATCCACTTCATATGAAAGCAATGGCAGTAGCAGCAGACGACAATTGAATGGATTCTTAAGTTTCTAAACAAAGTTAGTTTTTAGAAATAGATTATTAAAATCAGCTAATTGCCTTCCAGTAAAAAATGTGTAGTTATTAATAACCATTTCCTTAATTTATTATTTCATTTTATTAATTAATTTGGTAAGCTTCATAAATTTTCCGGGGCTAGTATCATGTACTCACGAGTGAAACCAGGGCAAGGCTGTCAAGTGATACGTTGCGTTGGTGAGGGGGTATGTATCGCAGAGGTTTATAATTTTAAATAAAAATAGTCTTCATGGATGCTTACCTCATCTTATAAATTATTTCAAGACGAATAATTGTACAGCAAAATTAAGGTTTTGTGCTTAATACACTGCTCTAATTTTGCACCCCCCCCCCCTTACCGCCATGTTTTTTCAAGTTTTCACTTTAGATTTGAATGAAATACTACCACTACCATGCAACAAAGGTATGCTTTACACCTTCATGGGGTTCCCTTGTAAGTGGATAAAGATACAAATATCCTAAGTCTTATAGCATTATGAGGTTAAGGGACAGTTAATTAGATGATGAAAATTCAAAGTTCTACTATACTAAAAATGTTACCTCAAGCACTTTCTTCTGATGAAATGAAAATTCAATGAATGACAGATAATTACATAAATCAATGGCTCCTTCCCACATATTTAATCCACCTAAAAAACAATATAAATATATAAACTTGTATGTTTTACAAAAAACATTTCAAAAAGAAAATCACAAAAACCATTTTCAAGTTCTTTTTGATAATCCCTAATAATGTTGTGCATACCAATTTTTCTCTGACCTTTACAGACAAATGGAAGAAATTAAGTATAAATAACAATTTGTATTAAGTGCATACATGATTAGATTACTCATTCTCACATGAACTTGATAGACTTACATCTGATTTACAAACATACAATCTGTTGTTGTAGATTATCCAGGATAATCAGACATCAAACACCTTTTCAGTGAAATGTTATCAATTTTGATATCATTTATTTACACTCAGGGAATAGCACAAAACCATATCATTTATGTTAATTCTACTGCTACCCATTTATTGTTCCACATGCAACTAGATTATTGATAATACTAATGGTATAATGCCAAAAGCCAAAAACTGTGGACAAATGCTAGTAACAAACTACGTGGGGAGTTCAATAAGTAATGCAACACATTTTTTTCTGTAAAAGGGGGTTGTTTTATTCAGCATTCAAATATACCATGTTATTCCCCAATCTTTTAGCTACACAACACTATTTTTCAAAGTAATCTCCATTCAATGCTACGGCTTTACACCACCTTGAAGTGAGGGCCTCGACACCTGCACGGTACCATTCCACTGGTTGATGTCGGAGCCAACGTCGTGCTGCATCAAGAACTGCTTCATCATCCGCGTAGTGCGTCCCACGGATTGCGTTCTTCATTGGGCCAAACAGATGAAAATCCATTGATCTGCTCGAATGAGAATGTTCGCATGTTCCGACATTGCAGGAGTCAGAGCTGTGCACGGCCGGCCAGCTCGCGGGAGATCAGACAGTTTTGCTTGACCTTGCGGCGATGATGACACACGCTTTGCCCAACGACTCACCGTGCTTTTGTCCACTGCCAGATCACCATAGACATTCTGCAAGCGCCTATGAATATCTGTGATGCCCTGGTTTTCCGCCAAAAGAAACTCAATTACTGCCCGTTGTTTGGAACGCACCTCCATTGTAGACGCCACTTTAACAGCTCACTATAGCGCTGTCACATATCGGACGTCAATGAAACTTTACGAGACGAAGCGGAAATGTCTGAAAATGTTCCACAAGAAATGTCCAGTTTTTCCAACCAAAATTGGCCGAGAAAAAAAAATGTGTTGCATTACTTATTGAACTCCCCTGGTAAATAAAGAAAGAAACCAACAATTACACAAATGAGATTTTTAATCTAAAACCACAGATGTTCACTTCAAAGACATGTTAACTATAGAAGAACTTTCCTGATCGAAAATGTTGTTGAGGGCAAATGACCGGATCCCATGTACTATAATAATTTCGAAAATTCACCTTTAATGTAAATGCATTTTTGAGAAACTACATGCATACATCACAGTATATAATGTACTGTATAATGAACTGTATATTGTATATTCTGTTTAATTGATTTACTGTAAAATCCATCTCCCATCCAATTTTCTGTTGCCATAACCTAACTGAGGGGGGGGGGGGGGGTTCAAACTAACTTCGATCTGATGAATTTCAAACGAAATTAGCATATAACACTTGATATACTTGCATATTACAGTGCATTATGTAGTATATACAATATACAGTACATTAATTCCCTGTTTTCTCATTTTTTCGTCTCCAAAAGCTAATGTAAAAGTAAATTCTCATAAACAAGATGGCGACGCCATAACTCCTGAAATTGTCCAAGAACGTTTTTTAAAGTTCAAATGAATATTTATTACAGTACTTAATGCATTAATACACGATATATACTGTAATAATTTCAAAAAATAAACTTACAATAAAAATTCATGTAAACAACTGTAACTGTATTTTTGCCTTTTTCAAAATTAAATGACCTTTTATTATTTTTTAATAAACCGCCATCTGTACTGTATTAAGAAACTTTTTGAAGAAACATGCAATAATGAATCAGATTTTTAAGTTTTTAATTGTAAATATCCAGGTTATGCATTTTTCATATCGTAAAAAAATAGCTTTTCAAAAAGATGGCAACTTCAAAACTGCCACGATCTGAAGTAGTGGTTTTGTCCCGACTAACTTCTTCACTTTTTGATAATGAATCGGAATGATAAATGCGATAATGAATCGGAATTTTAAGTTTTTAATTTTAAGTCTCAATGCAATACACAATGTGTTGTTCATTGCTTTAAGTAGGAACAATGCAAATTTTCTTAAAGTAGGAACTGATGCAAATAGGAAAGAAAATTCCAGGGCCTGGATCTCTTTCCTATTTCAATCAATGATTTAAACATCTGTAGTTTGGTATGTAAAAATCCTCATAGACCATTTTTATTTACTCTGTTATGAAACTTTGTTTAAAGCTTAATATTAAACCTTTTAAGTCTATTCTATTATTCACGTGAAGACGTTTGCTTTCCTTTATATTGTTTTTGCGAACAATTCTTTACTACATAATTGTATATTTGATACGAAAAACTTTTGTATTTATAAAATACAGTATTTTTAATGTTAAAAATAATTTTATTTCTGAATGCAGTATACAATTTGTTTTTTATTTAAAATAAATATTAAAATATCTTTGATCCTTAAATACCTTTAATTTATACGGTATTTACTTTATGAAGTTGTATCTTTACATTTTTTTGTAATTAAAATATCCTGTAGAAAAATCATAAATCATGAAGGTATCTTTACCTATCATGACTGCGTTTCTATTGGCTATATTTCCTGCCTTCTAATAACAACCAATCACAGCCCTTCTGGCTCTCATAGTTTACATATATAAAGAGATGCTAGTTTGCTTTCATTTATCGTGCATCTCACTCATCACCGTCATTACGCACATCACATCACCACTACTGCTACTGCACGACGATTCTATCACTCGACGGACGACGACGTACCTGTTGCAGTCTGGACGACTTTCAGTGCATCGGTGAAATCTCCAAGAGGACTAACAAGGTAGGACTTTTTTAAGTCTTTTAACTGAGTCGTTCTGAGTAGGTGCGTCCTTCTAAGGACGGCAAAACCCAGCACCACACCTACTTCATGATGACATCAGGTACAGCGTCAAAATCTCCTTCATGTACTGTTAAGTATGCTGATGGTAAAGTGTTACCTTGTGAACTGGCCTACAAAGATGCGTGTAAGGATCCGAGATTTCTGGCATTTGACATTATTATTAACGGACAACTTGAGGCATTACGAACTGAACTGAACAGCAAATATCTAGAGTTAGAGTCAAGGGTGGAAGCGCAGTCTAAGGAACTTGGTAGCAAAATTGATAGTTTAAAAAGTGATATTCAGAGTGCTAGTTTAGAGACTGCCAATGGCTTTGCTAACCTTGGCAATATTATCAAGGAGTTTATGGGTTCTCCCATTACTTCTGATTCGCCCATGAAAGTGGTAGATTCTGATCCAACACATAATGAAAATGTTTCTACTTGCCTGGAAGCGGTCAGCGAAGGAGACTCCTCACTACGAACTAGCGTCAAAAGAAGGCACGAAAATGACTCTGCTGACAGTGATGGAGGTAACTGGCGTATTGCGCAGAATAAAAGAAACAAAGGTGATGTTAGATAGACAACATTCAGTCTACTGTCGATATCAAAAATGGTGTCTCTGTGGCTCTACGAGGTAACAAAGCTAAGCTTTGTTATTCCCAAAGCAATGTCACCCATGGAAAGGGAGTTATTTACGTTCCTCCGATTATTATTCGTCATCACGGAAAACCAATCAAGGAAATTCTAGAGGAAATCACAAAACATGTGTCTTTAGATAAAATCATCTGCCACACTGGTCGTAAGGACACCATTAAAATTAAGTGTCTTGATGAGGACACGCACAAAATTCTAGTATCTGGAGTAAAAAGTAACGATGTGCTAAAAATCCAGCATCATCAGCTCAAATCAGAAAAGCTGCTGAAATACACTACTGTTTATAAAAATCGCAACACCCTGATGGAATAGCCCAATCTGCATTAAATTTGGAGCATTTGCATATCATGGGTCAGAAAAGAAACCAATAGATTTTCAGGTCAATACAATGCGTTTTATTATCACATTAGTATCGGGTGAAACCACCGTGGGATGCAATTACAGCCTCTAAGCGTCGTGGCATTGAGTCAAACAAGCTCTGAATAAGGGCCTGGGGAATGTCCCGCCATGCTCTGTCTACACGGGTATACAGTTCATCCACAGTTGCTGCTGCAGGAGTCTGACGAGCCAATCGATGAGCAACCCTGTCCCACACATGTTCGATTGGGTACATGTCTGGTGAACGAGCAGGCCAGGGGAACAAGGGCGTCTGATGTGCTTGGAAAAAGGCGAGGACATTTCTGGTCACATGCGGTCGGGCATTGTCCTGTTGGAATACAGCGCCTGGAAGGTTCTGCAGGAAGGGGATGACCTCGGGTTGCACAACTTCCCTGATGTACCGGTTACTGTTCAGATTGCCATGGATTCTGATCAGACGGGAACGGCCATGGTAACTGATTGCACCCCACACCATCATCCCTGGCGTTTGTCCTGAATGACGCTGCAGGATGCATTCTGGAAGGTCGTCCTCGCCACGATGTCTTCTGACTCGTATCCTGCCGTCATGGTGCTGCAAGTTAAACCTTGACTCATCCGAAAACACAACTTGTTGCCATTCAGCTTGCCACTGTTGGCGTTGATGGGCCCATTGCAGCCTGAGGCGCCGGTGGTTTTGAGTCAAAGGAATCCGCAACAATGGTACTCGTGCCATCAATCCCCTGGAAATCAAACGGCATCATACAGTGCTAGCAGACATTGTCTTGCCTACTGTAGCACCCCACTGTTCTGCTAACACTGTGGAAGTGGCTGTACGATCTGCTACACACATGCGATAGAGGTGTCTGTCATCTTGCGGTGTCGTCGTGCTGGGTCTTCCTGAGCCTGGTCTTCGGTGTGTCCTGTTCTCTTCGCTCCACTGCCTCCATGCACGCATAATTGTCGTTGCATTACGTCCTACACGAGCAGCAATGTCACGATACGACCATCCCGCTTCACGCAGACCAATTATGCGTCCTCTTTCAAAGTCTGTCAGCTGTTGATATGGTACCCTTCGTCGTCATCGAGGCATGGTGTTCTTTCAAGCAATTACTCTGAAAATCTAATCATTTATACTCTGACCCATTGTATGCAAATATTGCAAATTGCATATGGATTAGACCATTCCATCAGGGTGTTGCGATTTTTATAAACAGTAGTGTATGTTGTCTGAAATGTTGACACAACGTATGACCTGGAAGACTTTTGTGATGACCTCAGGAAGGCAAATTATTACCCAGAAAAGGCAATCAGGTTGAAAAAGGCAAATGGTTCCGTTGAAATGCCACTGGTGTTGGTTTTACTCCAAAACACTGAGCATAATAAGTCCTTAAAAGCGTGTCGGCCCTCTTGCTGTTACTGTAGAATTATTTAGAGGCAACAAAAGGCCCTTACAGTGTTACAACTGTTTACGTTTTGGGCACGTCTCCCAAGGTTGCACCGAATCGCCTAGATGCAACAAGTGCGCAGGTGACCATCAGTCGAGGGACTGTGCTAATGTAAAGGGTAAAGACCCCCCTAAATGTATTCGTTGTGATGGTCAGCATACTTCAAGTTACACCAAGTGTCCGAAATATCCCCAAGTCAAAAGGTTCAAAAGCACCAAAGTGGTTGATGGCAGAACCTATGCTTCAGTCGCATCCAGCTCTTCTCATTCAGATGCGGTCGATCAAATCCAATTGCGCAGCATTTACAGGAGTCTGGGTAACCTTCTAAACCTCTGTAAGGAAAGTGGCAACGTACTGCCACAGGTTGCGTACCACGAAATCAAGAACTGACCATGGACAAACACCACTACAGAACAATTACCCACAGAAAGCTTTGTTGCAATATATGGAACGCCAGGGGAATCTATCGGAAGCGCATCGAATATTACAATTTCCTCATAAATTGGAATATTGACATAGCTTTCGTGTGCGAGACACACCTGAAATTAACCCAAGCTTTTAACTTGCCAGGTTATCATGTTTATCGAAAGGATCGATCTCTGTGTAACAACGCCAGTCAAGCTTTTGGTGGAGCAGCTATCATTGTCAAAGATGGCATTGATCATCGTGAGACTGTCACTCCGAATTATGTAGGAATGGAAGCTGTTTCCGTGATAATAAATGACGCCGACACAAGTGAAATTAAATTCACCTCTCTGTATAATTCATTTAGGCACAAGCTTGGACCGTGCGAACTTGATGAGCTGCTCTCTGGGCCCGTTCCAGTGGTTGTGGCAGGAGACTTTAATGCTAAGCACCCTGCATGAAATTCCAAATGCTCAAACCAAAATGGCAATATCCTCTATGGATATACTCTAAACGAGATTGACACCTTTGTTGCTGGACCCCTTGATGACACGTACTACTGCGACCATTCTCCTGTCAGCGATGTGCTGGACGTTGTAGTTCTTAAAGGATTCTTTAAGCCCTATAATATATTCACAGTCGACGACTTATCCTCTGACCACCGTCCAGTGATGCTTATCTTTGAGGGCTTGAACATCGATGTTAAGATTGGGCTTTGCTCCAAACAAGACTGGAAGCTTTTCAGGGATATCCTTAGAGAAAACAGCATTCCATATAAGGAGGTTATTGACAACGAGGATATTAATGCAAATATCAGTTCTATTACTCGTGTTATCAATGATGCTATAGCTTCCAGTACTTTCACTACTGATCGAAAGCGCCTTGAACGTCTCGACCTCCCTACTTACATCAGGTGTCTCATACTTGAAAGAAATTCCTATAGAAGGTTATGGCAGCGTAAACGACTTCCCTTCTTCAAGACGAAATACAACAGGCTAGCTCGCAAGGCCCAGAAAGAGGTCAAATCTTTACGTAATCAAAGATGGAGCGAAAAGCTAAAGTCCCTGTCAGTCCAGGACAACTCGCTCTGGGGTACTGTAAGGGCTCTAAAAGGAAACAGACCCATCAACTTACCGCCGCTGCTTACCGCAAATGGCAATGCTGTCACGGGTGATCAAGATAAAGCTCAACTGATCGCCGAATCCCTGGTTAAACAATTTACCACTCCTGGTGAGGACAACCCGGATAATTTCCCAAATATTCGTCTTGTCAACGATGGATGTATCGCATACGAGCTCACTCATCGTATTTCTACCTGTGAGGACACTATTGGCGTTCACGAAATCTCCGATGTCATCAAGCATCTTAAAAGCAGGAAAGCAGCAGGTATCGATTCCATCACTAATAGCACTCTCAAGAATTTACCTCCAAATGTTGTTGCGACTATTACCAGGGCCATGAATGACTGCTGGAGACATGGTTACTTTCCTGTCAAGTGGAAAGAGTCTGTAATCGTTACCATACCGAAGCCTGGTCTAAATCCTGCTCTCCCTGTCAGCTATAGGCCTATAAGCTTGTTACCTATGCTATCAAAAGTGTTTGAACGCATCATTCTTAAGAGATTTAACGACTTCTGTGTGGCTAACAATCTTGTTCGTGAAGAGCAATTTGGCTTTCGACCAGGCCACTCCTGCCAACTCCAGATCTGGAGGTTTGTTGCAGATTTAAACACTCCTCTTAACTGCGCTAAATATGGTGGTCTTGTGTTTTTGGATGTCCGAAAAGCTTTTGATCAGGTTTGGCACGAAGGCCTAATACACAAAATGATTACTTGTGGATTTCCGGACGATCTTATTGCCTTGATTAGATCCTTTCTGTCGAACAGGATATTTCGTGTAAAGGTTGGCTGCTCCATGTCAAACCCGTGTGACGTCAAAGCTGGTGTTCCCCAGGGTTCTGTTCTTGGCCCTGCACTCTTCAACTTTTTCATCCATGACTTCCCAACATTTACAAAATGCAAGCTGTATCTGTTCGCTGACGACGCGTCCATCATGACCACTGCTCGCGTTCCCGCTCATGTCATATCTCGATTGCAGAATGCCTTACATAAGTGCGAGAAATGGTTTGCTAAGTGGAGACTGAATCTAAATGTTGACAAATGCAAGGCAATGTTCATTACAAAGAAACTTCGGAAACCTCGAGTCCTCTCTTCCTTTCTGGTAGAGAGCTCGAATGGGTAAAACATTACAAATACCTCGGACTGGTAATAGATGCCAAGCTAAATTGGGGCGACCATGTCTCCTACGCCATCAACAAGGCAAAGAAGGCAAAGTTCAGTCTGGGGCGAAACAGCGCGCTTGGATTGGACTGCAAACTATTGCTGTATAGGACGGTTCCTGTTATAGCAGTGTTCCAGCCTGCACGGGACCGAATGAAATTATCCAGAGAGTTTCGGTGGGAAGAACGCTCTCCGCGCCGAGAACGTGCTGTGTAAGTACTCTAACGTTAACAAATTGTGATCCCCGTGTTTTGTCACAATTATGGTATGCCTGCATGGACTACAGTGTGTAAGCCCATATGGAAGGACCTCCAAACTTTCCAAAACGTTACCTTGAGGACCATTGCTCAACTTGACAGGAGAGTTGCAACAAATACTTCTATTGCCGACGATTTTGAGATACCTCCCATTGGGAATCACGTCCAGGAATTGATGAAAAAGCTGCTTCCGAAGATGAAGGACCATCCCAATACTCTGGTTGCAGGTATTCTTGAGCACCCGCTTACCTTCAGGAGCCTTCTTAGACATCGCAGACCGCATCACCTCCTGGACATCAATTTCGACGACATCCAAAAGGCGATATTTCCCGAATATTGGATCTCCTAGCTCCTCGTGTCCCTTGTCTCTCGTCAATCAACAATCAACACTATCGTCCTGATAGGAAAGGACTCCATCTTATCCTCTGGATGACTTGACTAGGTTTCATCTGGCTTCTTGCCTAGTTCAGTGTACTTCCCGTGGTTACTTTCTGGACGAGTATGGCAGTGAAAGCGTTGCTTTCGGACCACTCGTTTCGTTTTACCTGCACTGTTCGATTGTCGATTGTCGCTTTCATTTATCAGTTGCTTATTTCAATCTGCTGGATCTATCTGCTAACTTTTGTGTTGAATTTCCTGCTCGATTTTTCTTTTCCTGCAAAATAAACTCTTCTTCCACTCCTCATTTTTTATGTCTTGGAACATTTTATACTGCCAATATAATTTTTATGAATTTTAATTGAATTCAATGGTTGAAATAATTAATTATACTTCTTAATTTTCTGATTTAACCGTTAATATAACCTCAAAGTTCTTTCAGCTTTTCACCCCTGTATACCCCGTGGGGTATACAGGGGTGCAGGGTATCCTAAATATTTTTTACATAAACGTGGAATTTCGCGGGGTATCTAGGAGTGCGGGGTATATTCGCGAAAATACGGTAATAAATAAATATTATAGGATGCAGATAAAGTCCAAAACCAATGTGAATAAATTAATGGCAACACAAAAAAATTAGATTAAAAAAAAAGAAACTGACATCACATGTCACAACTTGTATATTGAAGTATACGAAAGGTTTAATCTAATCGACGCGGAGTTGTCTGATGAGAACCTGCTATATCTTCAGAGACTGCTAACCGCATATAAATGGAACGCCTTGCAATTTTGGCAAGCAACCACGTTCGTCACGCTAATGATAGAAAAGGAATGGCGACGCCTGCACAAAGAAAGGCCTAAGCTGCCGCTTGAGCTTGATTATCCTTTCCGTCAGAGCTTCAGAAATGGGCACACTACTTCTATTCTAATCGAATTTCCTCAATGAAATAATGACAATGAATCAACGTATTGGTCTTATGTTCTGGAAACCAGATGAATGATTTGTTTCAATTTTAATTATTTTCGTGGAAAAGAAGGTCTTGCGTATTGTTTTTACTAATGAAGTTAATGTGGCCTTACAATACACGATGACGGAAGTAATCTTTCCGACCGGTTTTGCCATTTATTCCCGGCTTCTTCAGGGCAAATGAAGAGGATAACAAGTTATAAAGAACCCCCTTTGTTCTGTATAACAAGAAGCATGTAATACTCTTCATTTGCCCTGAAGAAGCCAGGAATAAATGGCGAAACCAGTCGGAAAGATTACTTCCATCATCATGTATTGTAAGGCCACATTTAATTATTTTATTAACTTCTGTTAAGACATCGTTCAACTCCATGATGCACAAGTACAGTAGAACCTCCGTAGAGCGAACGTCAATATAGCGAAATTCTCTCAATAACGAAATTTTCCTGTGTTCCCGTTAAAAATCCTATTGATTTAATGCTTTTTCAATCTCCATATAGCGAAATCTTTATAGTGTAATTATCCCTATAACGTAAGGATTTTTCGGTCCAGACAATAAATTTTAAGGTATATTTTAGACAATATATATGATATATATATATTATATATACAATATATATTTTTTATTTCGGTCCAGACAATACAGAGGTCTTTATTACGAAATTTGGTTCCCTCACTTAGCATGGCCGGACAACCAACGAACGAAATCATCGCAAACGAAGTTAAAAACAAGCTCTTATGTCACAAGCTCTGCCCAGTCGTTGAAGAGTTCTCCCAAGCATTAAGCTTATTTTATCGGCAAAATTACGAAGAGTTCTCGAGAACAACGTTATCGCACCAAACTACCCATGATGCACTACACAGGAATAATGGCGGCCTGCTGAGGAGTTTAAATGTGCAAGCACGTTAAAAATTTATTCTCTATGAGAATCGGTACGAGAACTACTATAAAAGCTTTCGAAACTCGGAAGATTTTTTATATTAAAAACTTTAATATTTGCTCGAATTTATGAATTTATTTTATTGAAAGTTTAAGCCCATAAACATTTTTGTGAAATGTAATTTTACCGAGGCCGATGAAAAAACACTCGTCGGCTTATGGATACGTTCTATCGGTATTTTTCCGTAAAATACGTATTACAATATTATTTTCGACCCGTTCTGCTTTTAAGTTTTAATTATTTCAGGAAAAATAATCGCGATCCAAAAAAAATTTTCAGCAATGGCGACCTAGATGACTTTAGATAGGCAGCGATGTCAAGTATCGAAAAAGTTTTGTTCTTAATATTAAGAAGCATTCAAATTAATATAAAACACTAAATTTTTATATATAAATACTAAATTTAAAACCTATTCATATATAAATACAATTATCAGCAATTTATACATCAAAATTATGCAAATTTTAACACCACCTCCATGCAACGAAATATCTATACAGTGAAATGATTTTGCCGGTTCGTTGAGTTTCGCTGTACGGAGGTTCTACTGTATATTAGACAGTTTGCGGCGTGCACTTTTCCGTTACACTAAAGGGTCTCCGTAACGTTAGAATTAGTGTAAGGGGTATAAATCTGAGCATGATTGTGGAATAGCGGAACCAGTTCTCCGCTAAGCTTATGGACAGCATTACTAAAAGCAGAGTCTCATTTTCAGAAGGCAAAAAAAAAAGAATCACGTTTTACATGCGCCACAGCGAACACATTAGGAACATCAATGATGTATAGAAAGAAAATCTCTTTCTTCACATCATTGAGCAACATGGACGATCTTGCGATGTTGGCTATCTTCGCGGAGGATGAAATAGGAAATTGCATCACTTCCAAACACTCTGTAGAGAGCTGAAGACCGGCAAATTGCAAATGGCGGATGAAAGCACAAAAAGAGAGACAGATTTCCTATAATTCCAATAGCGGAAAGCTACCTGATTGGCTCCGCAATTTTTGAGAAATGGCGTGGCTCAGTTAACCTTAAGAGGCTCTCCGCTACGTTAGAGCCTTAATGGAGGCCATAACGTAGTGGAGTTGCACGTGCAAACTGTCTATTGCTTTAAATTATCTCTTTCCTTAGAAAATTCAAGGTCCTGGTTGATAATGATTAAGAAAACGATCTCCGCTACTGCGAGTTCTTTGCCGGATTCAGTAACAAATTATCCCTACATTTAATGCTCCTGTCACATGTGAGATATTCGAATTCAACACGAATTCTGTCTTCTGTTGTCATGAGCTGCATTGTTACAATCTTTTGGTTCTTCATTGATATATCCTTGACAAAGCCGGGAATAAATGACGAAACTAGTTGGAACTCCTGATGTCCCTCTGTTATACTGTAAGGCCACCACCTGTTTAATCAATAGGAACAGTATTATGATCCACCCTTCTACCGATATTAATCGTCTTGTTCAGAATCAACTTTTAGCTCCTTACTAACACTTGCTTTTCCCTTTTTTTTGATTGTGTATCATTTCTTGTGTCCCTGTTCATTGTTTTTCATTTCTTCAAGATGAACATCAGTGCTCTCTCAAGAGCCATCCCATGTCAGACTATCACTGGAAACAGTTGACTACCATCTCCTAGAATGCTTCGAATCAATTGTGGGAAGCTTGACGCAAGAACCACTAGACGAATTGAATTAAAGTCCTTTCAAATTCTGTCTTTCTTTCTTCTTTTCTCTTTGCTCCATTTAGGCAGACGGCCCTGTGACAGCACATGTATCCAAGATGTATAGGATATCAACTTCATCGTTACCGAATTAGATGACTGGGCATAATTGATCAAGAGTCCGCATAAACATTTTTAGAGAATCACTAGCTATACCTGGATGAGAATTGTCGCGATACTACCAATTTGAAACATTAAACATTTGCCCGAATAATTAAGTCAAGATTTTATGTCAGCCAAGTATTTGTCAGTCAAAATAGGCTTGCAGGTTAAGATAATTATAACCGTTGCTGAATCCGAAGAATCATTAATATTTCCTTGAATTTTTTTAATCGTAAAAGTTAACTTTGTGGATTTTTTACATAATTTTTTTTTTCACTTACTTACCGTAGCCCTCTATGATTGTAAATGATGTTAATTGAATTTCCACAATGTGATATGAACTGTATTTTATATCAAAAAGCCACAATCCTATATACTATAGAAATGTTTCAAAATTGTGATGAAAAATTAACCTGTAAAAATGCTAATTAACCAAATATAATTGACTTTGAAATAAAGAGGAAGTTACCATATTTATAATGTTTTCTTTTATGTTGCCTCATTGATTTTGCCACTCAACTGTATTGTTGAGATTAACTTACCTTATAAATTCTAGGGGAGATTAACTTACCTTATAAATGCTACAATACGTATGTACACCCTGAGTGTAATGCAATCTGTAACACATCTGCGAAGGCTGTTAACAGTCTATGAACTGAAACAGAACATGAGACAAGGACTTGATCTTACGTTTATCGATCTACTGAATGCACTGAGAGTTGGAGAAAAGAGACCTGAACACTCCTCAGTATACTTTAAGAGGATTCTCCAAGAAGCAACAAAAGAATTTGCCAAAGACGAGGGTCTGTAAAATTATCCAACAAGAAGGCAAGTTGATAAGCACAATAAAAAAGTGCTAAAATACTTCAAAGGTCGAGGTACCGTTATACAGGGTGGTTATAATTAAAGTTCCCCACTTCTGCGCAGGATGCAGACTGCGTTATTGCACAGATAGTGATGAAACTCTGTGTATCCTCAGCGCAACTTACCACTAACAAGGGGACTGCAAGTACATGTAATCACGGATTTGGTTAAAATTTTAGGAGGTCAATCTACAATATTAGTATACCTTCTGTGTAAAAGGATTTGACTCAATGGCTTTTCGATTTGGTAAAAAAAATAATATATTTTACGTTTATTTTGCAGTGCCAGATAAACCAAATGGGAAAAAGGTATACAACTTAACAGCAGTAGCACAGTGGTTAACATCAGGTTCGGTGGATTCACTGGTCCGGGTTCGATTTCTGTAGTATTGAAATCTTTTTTTCATTTCCCCCCCATTATTTTTCCTTTTTTTTGTGTTTTTCACTATTATTATTTGTTTGCACTTTGTATAATAACATTCACATACATAAGCAATGTCACAGGTCAAAAAAAAAATGCAAAATGCGTTGTACAGTATTTTCACAGACGGTCATTGCCGTGGCATGTGAAATAAAAAAGAAACTATTCGCACTGTCGACGGTCAATGCGCAATCGTCACTGCCAAATGACGGATCGCCAATGACCATCTGTGAAAATATTATACGAAAAAAAAAATTTGAAAAAATTTTGCTTATGTTTGTGAATGTTATTATGCAAAGTGCAAACAAATAATAATGGCGAAAAAAAAAAAAAAAATGGAAAAAAATTTCAAAACTACCAGTACATGAATCAAACCCGGACCAGTAAATCCACAGAACCTGACGTTAACCACTGCACCACTGCTGTTAAGTTGTATACATTTCTTCCCACTTGGCTTATCTGGCACTACAACGTAAAATATTTTATTTCTTTCTCCGAAACGAAAGACCATTGAGTGAAACCCTTTTACATAGAAGGTATATTAATGTTGTAGATTGGTATCATAAAATTTCAACCAAATCCATGATTACATGTCTGTGCGGTCCCCTTGTAAGCTTTTCTGGCACTAGCATCACGAAATTTGATATGTTTAGGATTTTACAACGTTAATCTCATGCAGGACCGATCAGCAATAAAACCGAAAGTAACAATAAAACCCGTTTTTGTTGCGTACCAGCAATAAATCAGGATGTAACACTAAAACTCGTTTTCGCTGCTTTCCAAAGATAAACGGCGCGATCCCTAAAGTTGGTTTCTATTTTTAAACACTAGAGCGGTGCTTCTCTTAAGCGGTTGTTATGGTGGGATCCCTAAACACAGTTTCTATTTTTGAACACTATAGCGGTGCTACATGCAAGTTGCGGTGTCTATAGGCTATGCAGAGCATGGGAAGAGAATTCCAACGGAAAATTTATTAGTGCATATGGTTGTCACCAGGGGGAAAAGTGGTGCCTCAAGATCATACACAGACAGTAGTAAAGCAGTACTGGAATGCTGTTAGAGGGACTGTTCAATATGCGCATTCTCTGCGTTGATAACATGCTGGACGTGCAGGACAGCTTGCTCAACAGTAGCAGGAAGTGTCTCCCGTGAAATGGCTGCAACTTGACAAATGATGTTGGCTTTCAGCTCAAGCAAGGCCCATAATTCTCCATGATAAACACAATCTTTCAGGGTTCCCCACAGCCAGGAGTCACATTGATTAAGGTGTGATGAACGGGCAGGCCATGCATCTAGAAAGTGTCTCAACAGAACATGTTCATCGCAGGAGTGGATGCTCTTTCAGCCACTGCTACTGCCACTTCATGCACAACGTCCTCCACAATTAGATGGCGACCTCGTCCTGGTAGCAAACCTAGCTCCTCTGTCTCTTCAAATTTCTGCATCATCTTTCGTAAATCCTCGCCGTCATGGGTCCTGTTTGCAATCCTTTCAAATGCCGATACTCTTGTGGTGCTGTTGCACTACTGTTGCTGTTCTTGTACTAGAGCTTCACCAGGAGTGCACGTTCTTTCTTTCCCAATGGTATGGTGTCCTCTGCAGATTGGTTGTTCAAAGATACAGCACCACTTTTTCCTCTGGTCACAACCGTATGCACTAATAAATTTCCGTTGTAATTCTCTTCCCCATGCTCTGCATACCTATACACAAAGTTTCATCACTATCCGTGCAATAACGCGGTCTGCAGCCCACGGAGAATTAGGGAACTTTAATTATAACCAGCCGGTACACACAATAGTAGCCCAAGATCAATTAGTGGATGCTACACTAAACATCAAGAATGTCCATATAAATGACATCATAAAAGCAGACAACGTCCAAATGAGCACCCCAACGTTTTTATTTTTATTCACAAAAAATATTAAGCAACGAAAAATTATTTTCTGCTTTTGAGTGCATTTTTAGTTTATAATCTAAAAACGTTTTTTGTTTTATTTTTTTTTTTATTATATTTTATTTCCCTCTCCATTGGCTAATCTGACAAACTTTTTTTTTTTTTAGAATATAACAAGCTTATGTGAATATTTGTAAAAAATATCTATTCACATATCTATTATCTATTTGTATTCCAGATATTCTCAGAAAGGGCTTTGCACATACATGTATTAAACAATGAAAATTACCATTTCCGCAACACAATTCAGATTGTAAGTTAGATAGGTTTTTCTTGTATGTAATTTATCAAAATTTCTCTAGAAAATATGGCTGGTGTTTGTTATGTATGGGCTGATAAGGGGGAATATTCTAGCTTAACAACTACAGTGATTCCACAACCTGTGGAATCACGCTGGCGTGGAACTGCTTGAGGTGTGGTTCCCATTCGAATTCTTGTGTGTAAAATTAGAGATGATAGATCAGCATCCATCAGATGCGAGGAATGGATGAACACTCATCTTTTCGATGATCGCAAGGGAACGACAACAATCGCAACAAAGACAACACATAACGGAACGTCACAAACAATTACGATCGTCGTGTGCAACAACAATAGGCTTGTTGATTGCCGACATGACAGTGTTAAAAAACAAATTGATTGTTATTTAATTCGCTTCCTTGTCAGCTCGCTGTAGGATTCACTCACTGCAGACATGCCTATAGAATTCATGGCCTTGATATGCTCATCTCGCTTTGTCACTGCTTTGCTTAGCCTTCAATTCACTTACGTTAGGTACAGCATAAGTAGGAAAAAAATATGAGATTGTCCTTTTTATAGTCAACAAAATAGTCCTTCATTAAGTCTAAAAAATAAACAGGGTGGTGACAAATTCGGGTGAAATCTAATTCCTGGATTTTTCTCTGAAATTAAATTAAAATTTCCCTGACTACAATGAACCAATTCCACCTAGGTTTCTTCGTGATTTAATTGATAGTTTTAGTAATGAGATGGAAAACTAATACAGTACTATTCAAGTTCTTATTTGACTGGAATATTTATTCACATAAAAATTTTTACGTAATAGGTAACAACAAATGTAGTAAAATTTACACTGACAATGATTGTACACAATTTCTTAAGCTCCCCTATTTCTTTTTTCTATTATGCTTATTTCTCTGTGAGTTTCTTCCATAAGCTTTGCTTTTTTCCATTTTAACTCTCTTATGTTTTGGTCTGCTAGTCTCTTTCTCTTAAGCTTTTCATTCTTCTCTTTATTGTCTTTTAAGCATTTTTCTTTTGCTTCTGTGCACATAGTATATAAGGGATTTTGTTACAGGTACTTTGTTGATACCAGCCAATGCAGAAACAGAATCATACGTGATGTGCCTGGTCACTAACGTCTCTTCTCACATATTCTCCAATAAGCAGTCTTTATTAACAGAGAATCCTCTTTAAACCTGGGCGTTCCCATGTGAAAGGATCATCACCATCCTCATAATTTTAACGATTATGAGAAATTGGCAATTCTCCAAGATTCTATTCCAAAAGTGATCTAGTCGGTCTTCTCTACAATATTTTTAGCTGCTCTTTAACTGACAGCAACGAACAGCAGGACGCATACTGCCGTGCAGCTTCATCAGCATTCATGCCAAAAATTTAAACACTTGATGCAAAAAGGAAGGAATACAAAAGGGAAGGCAGTTTGCTGAACAAATTTTTGGCAATTTCTTGCAGAACAGAAATACCGGTAATTAACTGCTGTGCTGTGTGCTGTTTATATAGCAATTACCATGCTATTACCAATCATCACTGAACAATCAATGCAATGCGACTTTGGCTTAAGAGCTCATTGGCCTATTAAGTGCATGGTGGGTCAATAGGCGCATTCTCCATCACGCACAATATGCACGCTTTTCCGCATTGCTTGGTGCTTTTAGTTGTCTGTTTGGTGCATTTTGTGCATGCATGAAACACAGCAGCCTGAGCCCGGGATTGGTCAATGTATTCAAGATGGCAAAGGAGCAATGAGAAACCAAAACGCAACTATCAAAATTGAAACAGTGAATGTAGATGGAGAAACTGTAGAGAAACTTAATTCAGGTTATCCGATTTTCTTCATAACATTTTCAAGCAAATCATCGTCACTGCTATTTCGTCGACAGCATTTACAATATATTTATTTACATGACAACAATTGTGTGCATGGTATTAAGCACCGACTTTTCTATCATGTACGCCATTTGCAAAAAAATGCGGGTTTATTGTTAATGCTGTATTCTTCTTGGGGCTGCCTAAACTCCACTGCACTGCACGATTCTCACTGGTCACAACTTACTCTCACGCTAGTTCATTCGTGCGCAATGGAGAACTGACTCAATGTGCCTTATGATAACTCCGCTTATAATCTCCTTTGCCGAAATTTTCTCTATAGGCTGTGAAATCCCCGAATTTTCCTGGAGCTACAAAATTCCCTGACAATTCCCGGTTTTCCCTGTCTGTCACCACTCTGATAAAGTATTTCAAAAGGAGAAGGGTTAAATCTGGATTTAGGTAAAGAAAAATTAAATGCTTTAAACATTGAAAAAGGGATCTTTTTTCTGCCTTCCTTTAAGGTGCACTTCAGGAGCAGCTACTGCATGAGTGAATGCATTTCTAGATTTCAACCAGTCAGCTTTGTTTAAGTGTAACACTACTATGTAACAGTATCAAGTTAGTGTGAGAAAGCTTAAAGTCTTGTACTTGATTGATGGTAAAGCCATTAGTTTTGGGAAAATTGCATATTGAAGATTTTTTTTTTTTTAATGTTAATTTTTCTCTAACTTCACTTATAAAAAAAAAAAAGAAAAAGCATCATGTCATGATCATTACCATGTGATTCCGATCATACGTTACTTTCCACATTAAAATGTCATCATGAGCTACAGGACACAAAAAATTTTTTAACAATTTTAAAAAATTAAATACCTTCATATTCTCCATCAATTAGGTCAGAATGCATTGTAATTGCCTTCTTAAGTGCATTTTCAGATGAATTTTGCTTGATTAATTTATTTTCTAACACATTTGGAGAGATGAGAGTCAGATGAACACTACCAAATGTCATTTTCATATGGAGCAATTTTCTATTTGCCAACTAGAAAAAAAAAAAAATTGAAAAAAAATCAATCCATTAATCATGAGTTCTTAATAGAATATTAGCTTTTTAAATTTACAAATTTGTTCTTGAATATCATAAGAAACTCAGACAAACAAATTATTTAGACAAAAAGGCGTTATTTGAAATTTGCTATTAGTTTGTTTAGAGAAAAAAGTTTTGTTATTTGACTTTAAATAAAATGTTTTATACCAAACATGTGTTCCAAAATTAAGTCAACCATATAATAATTTTCTAAGTCCAGTAAATTAACAATCAAAAATTGTTCCTCATGAATAACTTAGAATAAAGCTTTGTTTTTGAGAAAAATTTTGTAACTCTCATGTATGTTTTGTTAAATATCTTCCAACGTTTGGGTCAAATAAAAAAATGGTTTCAGAAAAAAAGTTGCTGTTTATTAACGCAGAATTAAATGCTGGTTAAATAAAAATAGTTATCCATTTAAAAAAAATTAAGTTGACCTTCAAATGACCTTGAAAACCTCCACCAAATAGAAAATAAAAACTACCATCATATTGCCCCCTTCATGTGATATAACATTTGTTCAAAAATTTCTTTTCAATAACGGTTTGTTTCTGAGATAACAATTCGTAACGCTTTATTTTTATCATCCAGTATACATATTTTTTTTTTTTACCATAATTTTAAAATAATAAAGATTAGTTTCAAAAATAATTTTTTGAAAAAGTATAATAGTATGTGATAATGAAAAATATTTTTCTTCAGCATAACTTTTTAATACAAAAACTGGCATTTCAACGCGTACGCTATCCTTAAGTAAAAGGTTGTTTACTTACAAAATTGTTTATTGGAATCACAAACCTTTTTATGTTTTGCCTTAATAAAGATTCGTTTGGCTTCAGCAATAGTTTTATGTTCTTCATTTTCACTCTGCTTAATATCTGCAATTAAAAAATATCATTGAAAATAAGTCAAATTGAAATAATTACCATATATATATATATATATATATATATATATATATATATATATATAT
>JAHWFO010001864.1:1127898-1155084 GCA_023313115.1 Rhysida immarginata | reverse complement strand
GACAGAAATAATGGCATTGGCTAAAACGCCGATTGCCTTCTCTAATGGTAATCCCACAGAAGCTCACAGAGGTTTTAGCTCATCCACTTCGTCGGGCAACGACATGTGATTGTATGAGCGTCACTAGAATTGGCAACTGTCACATGGCTGCCGGTGGGATAAGTAAGGTTCATGGCACCTGCGATCAAACATCAATGTCAGGTTTTGATGTTTAAAAAAACTTGATACATCAACACAATCCATCAATGAATCTTGATTACTAATACACAGCATCAACTTAAAGAAATGTTAATTCAAATCTGCAACATATATCTAATTTTTTTAAACATCAAAACCTGACATCAATGTTCAATCGCATGTGCCATGCACGTCACTTCCCCCACCGGCAGCCATGTGGCGGTTGTCAATTCGGTTTTTTCCTATTTGACTGAAGCGCGCATGGTGTCAAAACCGGAAAATACTGGTTGGCAACACATTGTTTACACGTTTCGTTCATTTCAAAACACGATAAACTTTTACATTATTTCCTATAGTTTGCACAAATGATGGGCATTAGATTTGCGCATATGGGTGCACTATTAGGTATAAAATTGGGATCAACGTGAAATTTTTTCGATTTCCTTCGCGAAAATATTATTCAGATAGACGGAATCGATGGATCTTAGCACTGAGACATACAACTGAAGATAGAAAGGCATGGAGACCGAGACAACAAATGAAGGTGTGCAGTGACCACTTTCAGACAGATAAGCACTTTTGATTGTGGGTAAATATACTATGTTAAGAGGACAATCGTAAATCGAAAATCATTTATATAAAATCAGCGACGGTGGACTTCGTCACAACAAAGAAAAAACCCAACAATGGGTTATTTCCCGATTATACAATCGGCTGGGTTAGCTTCTAGTATTTTTTAAAGTTACTTTCTGTAGGGCGGCCTCATCTAGAAGAAAACCATCCAGATTATGTTCCAAGTAATGAAGTTCCACGTTATGAACGAGCAAAAAGAGCAAGAATAAAATTTATTCGTAATGACTGGTTTTCCGCGTTTTCCATCATGAAAATGTACGATTTAATAGAAATATTCGTGCGTAGCCTAGGCCGATCTAATGCTGCTATTGCCAACCAGTTTTGTACATCTCTCTCACCAGGTGGCTTGAGCATGCGTATTACAAACTAGGAAAAAACCGGATTGCAAACGGACTAAACAAACTTAGTTACCTTAACTTCGTTGCATTAAACAAACGCACCCATAATGTTATAGGGCTATAAAATAGAAAATAAAGAAAAATATGAGCTTAAGTGCAATTTTAGTGCTTTAAAAATAAAATAAAAATTTGAAAACAAATTCTTATTAGTATTATCACAGTTATTTTTATTAAATCGGCCCCCCCCCCCCCTATATTGGTATCCCATCCCGTGTTTCCAATTAAAAAATCCCGTCACTTGAACTTAGAACAAGGAGTAATTCAATTACTTCGAACTTCCGTCAAAATTATTAATAAGTATTAAAACATTATAACAGAAATCATGCCGGCGAACCTCTAAAGGCGCCTGTAGCCCATTGATGAAGAATCTGTTAGTCGGCTTCTGTGATTTTTTTTTTCGACATGAATTTCTCAATAAATAGTCTCTAAAATGAAGTTAGTTAATTACAGCTAAGATGACAGACAATTATTCTAAATAATCAAAGATTGATCAATGTGGGCTAGGAAAGTTAGGGAACGTCTATCCGCACTTTTACCAAACGTATTTGTAAAGTTAACGTGTTAATAGTAGATTTATACAAAAAAAAAAGATGACCGACCTGTAGCAGGAGTTAAGTTGTCACCATCGATCTTAAAGTTAAATTTAAAGGCCATTTTTATTACTTTAGAAATTCCAGTAAATTTCAATATGAGTTGATCAAACCTCGGAGCGAGAAAACTAGAGCATCTTCGTCAAGTTTAGGAAAATTTCTAACATTTCATTGCACGTGCATGCAGCAACTGCAGCGACCTCGCTTGGTGCGTTGAAGGCAACGTGAGTTTGTTTTTCTGTCTTACGTACGTACATCGTGTGATTTTTATTCCTCTTCGAGTGACAGTTAACGATGTTTTTCTTTTCTAAGCAAGTGTTTATGTAACAAATCTAGGTAAACAAAAATGACATCGTTTAAGATCATGTCCATAACTAATCTTGCCGGTTCTATATGCCACCGATCTGCTATCCATTGGTCCGAAGATAATAATATTTCGCTCGCTACGGAAAAAGGCATTCATATATTGGTAATTCATACGTTTGTTTAATATTTAGGAATAAAACACTAATTTAACAAATATGGACATATGTATGTTATGAATATAACAAGAAAATAAATGTGATGTTTATTTCTTAAAGGTTCCCGTGTTCAGATCGCATGAAACCAGTGCTGTCAATTTCCATCGGTATTTTATCCCTTCTCCAGTTGAAAGAAATCAGTTTAATGTTAACATTGTCAGGGATAGTTTTCACGATAAACTGCCCAGAGGTTAGTAATATACGAAGAGAAAAAGTTTACACTAATATACAGTGCATCTCAAAAGTTTAGGTAATCGTGTTTTTTTATGATTATAAAGAACTAGCCGATATACCCGGCGTTGCTCGGCTCTTTTTTGATAAAACTTTGCAATTTCTCAATGTGAATATACAGAAAAAATGAACACATGAAAAAAGCTTAACATTAATATAGTAAAAATTCATATTGAAGAATCGAAAAGAATTCTTCTAAAATGCTCCTAATGGATGGCCTCTCCAACTATGGCCCTTTAGCAGTTCTACTCGATTTCGCTCGTGTTGAAATACTATATATAGCTGAGTGAGTTTGACCAACACCACCTAAAGAGAAAGCCTGACCGGGAAACGTCATACATTGTTACATCATGATCCGAAGTCATAATTGAGGGGTTGTTATTGGTAGAAATGCAATTAAAGATGATTTTTTATGATGAAGCAACAATGTATGACTTCTCTGTGCTCAGGCCTTATCTTTAGGTGGTGTTGGTTTGACGCAGTGCCGAAGAAAAAAGGTGGAGAATAATGTTTATTTTTTCTGTATATTCACATTCAGAAATGCAAAATTTCATCAAAAAAAGAGCCGAGCAACACCGGGTATATCAGCTTGTTCAAAGCCGGGTAATAAATCGAAAAATAGTAATAGCTACTTGAAATAAATTTTAAATCAAAGAACAAAATCCATATTTTATGAGCAATGTAAAAACTAAGCTTTCAACATGCAAGTTTATATGTTAATTTATGAAAACCAAAAAATTGTACGGGGCTGTGTTGGGACACGGCCGCTAGTTAAGTCGTAGAATACGTCTTGTGGCTACATTGCGAATAAGAAATCATTTTGTACAACACAATTTAAAAATTTTAATTTCTGACATAAAATGTTCAATATACTTGCAATATATCATAATTTTTAACCAGACACGTTATTTTTAACCGAACCTTAATTATAAGTCATTCACAAATTAGAAATCAGAGGTCTGTGATGAGAGAAGTATGATACAAATGTCAACAGACTAGAATCAATATCAAATCTGTAGTACTGCCACTCAATGTAGTAGGTGATTCGATGGGCATGTAATCTAAATTGAAATATTTCTTCAAAAAGCCAAGAACTGTAAGTTTAATATAGCATCTACATTGAAGTCTCCAAATATCATAATTTGCACATCGGTATCCACCTCCATGTTGTCTTTGTTAGGTGTAATTGCTGGTGAATATTTCATCATCGCACTGAACAACAATATTGCCATATCAGATATCGAACATTAGGATGATTTTAAACAACGCCTAGTATAAATCTCACCACACTTTAACCATACAAATATTACCAATACCAGCGTCAACCAGTCATCTATAGTTTGACGAGTCTATCAGTGTATGCTCGCATTCGGTTAAAGAGTTAATATTTCCGAAGATCGCAACACCGCCTGCTTTCCTATAACTTATTACACCATGTTTGGTGAGTGCATCGGATCTTATACAACCAGACTGATTCATTTGTGTCCTCAATTCGAATCCATCTACACGTATATGTATATGTACAGGTTCACCTGCATTCATCCAAGTCTCAGTTATTGCCAAGTAATCACATGTAATAAGTGCTGTGCATACGCTACTAAATACTGTGCATTGAGATTGGTAACTATAACGTTTACAATATTCTGTTGTTCAATGGAATCATCATCATTGTTGTAGCTAACAGTATCGTTGTTTGTATTTTTAATATGAAATTTTTTATGCGTTTGGTGAATGTTAGCAGCATGTGCGATTCCAATCTCTTGTATTAGTCTCTGAACATTTTCATCGAAGCTGCTTGACTATCTGGAGTGAGATAGCAATTACAGTAGTCTTTTGAGTTAGTTAAATATAATCCATCTATACTAGATACTCTATTCAATCCAAACATTAACAGTTGATTTTATTCTGATATGTCCATAATCATAGAAGATACCTTCGTATTTAAGTGCCGTGATCTCAGCGGTTGGCACCAATGGGAACTGTTCACGTTTACATTTGATCATGCCACCTAAATTGATGTTCGCTGTACGTTTAGTGATCGGTGTCCATTTCAAAGCATCATTTATGTTGTCTTTGAACTTGGAAATCAAAGGTGGATTACATTTGATTCGTGCCCATTTCTTCATTTGGAAACGACAAATGCATTGTTTTTGCTGATGTTGTAGATGTTGTTCACTCGTTTCTTTCTTTTCGAACTCACGACCATAACCTACTACACTCATCTCTTTCACATGTTGTACAGGAGTGAGCAAAGGGTCAATAAACAACATTAGAAAAATGATTTCGAACATTTTTGGATTTGCTGAATAGATTTATAATGGGAACAATAAATGACTATAACTCGGAAACTCCTTGATGTCTGCCACTGATATTTGTCACGCACTTATCCATGGACCTCATCATTGTTTCATACAAAATTAGCTTCCTTTTTTACGGTCCCTTGTGAGTACACCGATCGCACCGTTTACAAATCCATCTTCCACATTGATATTCACTCTCAACATGTACTGTACGGTGAGTCTTCCATAGCCAAGCATGTAGGATATTGCAAGCCTCCTAATTTGACAATACCCATCTTGTGTAGTTGTGTTCTTGCTGGATCTGATTCACTTCTGCGGCCATAACCATTAATTTTATTACTGGCAAAACAACTTATTACACATGATAGCATTCTTGTTGGGAGCATCAATGCTGATGTTGTGATGAAACAGCCTAACTATATCGGGCAAATTTTCCATGCACCATTGTTTACTTTTAAATCTTCTCTAAATCAACTGCTTTCTCCTGAGGAAGCAATCTTTCACCATTGCCGATCTTGGTCAGTCTAGTTGAGAATATTTCATTATTCTGGCACATTACTCATGACAAGTGAAATGAATTGTCGATGATATTGGGCATTACTCGTCTGAACTGACCATACTTATCTTATCAATTATTACACATTTCACAGAAAGGAATTGGCGATGATATTCTTGTAGGACCTTAGGAGTCAATCCACTGACCCTTTTGCTCTGTGGTGTGATTCTAAATACAGAATGTACAGATTCTAAACAGTGCAGTGTGTTTCCGTTCAAGTTCACTGCAGACTTACCACTGGACGTACAGACTATATAAGCATTACGAATTGTATTCTGTCGTTGTCCGAATCAATTTAAGGTTTAATGTTTCCATGATTAGTTTCTATCGTAAATATTTTGCCATTGTCAGCAGTACGGGCCAAGTACACATATATGCATTCACTATCGCGTGTGCATAATCTGTGTATAAATTATAAGATCAACTCTCTCTGTTCACATTACTCTGCAGATGTTTGGACATCACATTGCTACACTTTCTTACAAGTGCGATAAGCCTTGCCAGTCTCGTATTCGAATTCATCGTTGTTCTCATAAGCCGCCTCGCCAACAACACTTCGCATGTACTCATCTTTCTTTTTGTTCTCTTTGCAAGATGCTTGCAATGTCGTCTTCTTTCCTGCACAGTTCTCTAAGTTCTTCCATCAATGCATCTATATCTGTTGCTTTCGTATTCTTTCCTTCTGGCTAAAATGTTCACCTCGTTCGCATCGTACAATTGGATGAATTTGTGTACATCTAATAAATCTACAACTTCATTGCGAAATGGATAGAACAATGTAACCATTGATTGTAATTGATTGTGTCATCGATGCTATACTGACTGTTTCTAATCACTCTGTGCCCATATGTCTGCGTCTATATGTATTGATGTTTGAACTAAAAATGTCATAGGCTCCATCGTTTTCATTATCAGTATTTTGTTGTTCAGTGGCTTCATGGCCATCTGTAACATCAACATCTTTTCTCTTGATATGTCTTATATTCATTACCGGTGTATACATGCAATAAAATGAGCTAAACTTATGCTGTCTAATTCTGCTGGTTTCACCATATTTTTGATTCATAAATTTAGCCTGTTGAATTTTCATCTAAATCTTCTTTGTCCATCACTGCGCGTCTCTTCTTATCTTTGTGTATCTGTTCTGGCAAAACGGCCGAAATGTTGGCGACTAGTCTACAAATGTGGCTCATCAAATGGTTGACGCAGACGATACTACATCCCGTGTCTTAGGCACACATCTGCAGCGTGTCTAATAGTTTTAAATTTGTTCTACAACGAATGCACAGCATGAAATCATTCACATTGGAGTGATGAAACTGATAGAACAAACATATCACACTACCGTTATGTGGGTGCTTTACGTCCTTCTCAAACTAAAATCTATTATAAACATGAATATCCAAATTCATTGTTAATGAATATAAAACAAAATATGAATTCAGTCTCCCAAATTTTCGCATATATGTCGCTCCTTACTTAAATCATATTTGATGAAGATGCTGTTGATGTTGACGGTTATGGCTCGTTATGGACTTCCATTGTTTGAATTCTATCACTCCATGTAGAAACGTTTATATCATCAGATATGTTATTTGCGTCGAACTTTCAGTTATTGGCGCATTCGTATTGAGCTATAATTCATCTTGGCGGCGTGGCGCCTCAACTTTGAGGTGTACCTGTTGAACCCATTGACGCTCAACATCGGACATCCGAGTCTTTTTGGATTCCCGATCTCTTGATCTATATTCCTGTGACGGTTTCTATAATTTTTCTCGTGTTTATTAGGCATAAATTTGGAAATTCTGTAATTTTTAAGAAATTTCCCCCACGTCAAAGGCCGATATCTTAGACACTATTAAATATTGATGTTTAAATTCTAAGCCATTTTATAAAGCGCAGAAAGATAAAACAAATGACACCTCAAACGCCGTGGTAGCACAAAGGAAACCGGAGCTAGACTAATTTAATATCCGCCATAGAGCAGATTTTCTGACTCAACTTTGCACTGCGATTGCATCAGCCAATGAGGTCAGCACGAAATCAGTGATGGTCTAAAACATCTTTGTTCTATACTCTGTCGAATGTGATATCGATCATTCTTCTATCATTAATAGTTTTCACATTATTAAAGTTTTCGTGATCAACGCTTTTCGTGACATTCACAATTTAAGCATGGCATCCTAGTCTCAAAACGTAAGACGTATTCTACGTCAAAAATGTCCGGTTAAAAATCTGGAAAACATAATACCAGAAACTTGGATCCAGATAACCAGAAAACTAAGCAGACAGTTGATCTCGTTAATTGCTATCACCATACCAAATTTCATTAACCTAGACCTATTTTTTCTCGCAAAATACTGGAAACTGCGAGAAATCGCATATTTTTATGGAGGGCTGTAGGGGGTAAAATATGAAAAAAAGCAGAAATTGTTTTTTTGCAAATTATGTGAACTATTCTTGGTTCAAATATAAGGAGCGTTCAAAAAGATATGAGCCAGAGGCCTAGGAGCAGAAACCAGTACCTGTATGTCAAGAAGTATTGGCCCTGGCTGTTGAGGCACTTGTCCCACTGCGACACAAGACAGTGAATAGCTGTCTGGTAAAATTCCTGGGGCTGTGTTGTGAACCAGTTCTGCATATACTGCTTGACGTCGTCATCCGAGGTGAATCGTTTGCTCCTCAGAGCCCATCAACCAGCTGGACGATGTCATTGTTAATGCGGTTTGGTGTTCCAGACCATGCTGTTGTGTACACTTTCGATGCTCTGAGAGCTGTGGACTGTATTGATTGAATAAATAATACCGGATTGAAAACAAAACAACTTTTAATTTATATGTTTGTGTATATACATGGGTGGTTGTGGAGAGCACTCTGTTTTGAGCGTTCTCTCTCCCACATGACCAAAAGCACACTGCCCGCTTCCCCTTCGCTCTGTCCCTTCTGAAACTCAGTAGGGGTGTTGGAGACAGGGGAGCGTCACATTTCAGTGGGAGAAAGTTTTGAAGGGAGATGAATATTTCAAGTTTTAAAATAAAACAAAAATGCACAAACATTCTTCCCGCCTTAAGACGAAGTCTTAATATGAAACAATGAATATTAAAAATATCAATGAATATGAAATAGTTGAAAAAATGCTGAAAAATATACAACATGAATAATATATGAATCATAAAATATTTGAATATGAAATAAAAAAAAAGGGTATTGAATTGTAATATGCAGATGAATGAATAACACCGTCAAATAAGATAAACACAAGGAACAATGAATGATTTGAGATGCACAAATGGAAAAGAGCTCCTACAACTATAGGTGCAGTCATTGGCTCTTAGTTCAAGTTAATAAAATGAGAGTCCCTGTCCAAGTTAATAAAATTGTTCAGAAGTCTTGAGACAGTTAGACAATGGGAAGCACACAGATGCGTGAAACAGCTCGTTTCAGAGTTCCGTTTTGCACCTTTTGTAACTACTCTCACCACACCATCATTACCTGGATGTGTATCGATGATGCGGCCGAGCCTCCACTTCCATGGAGGTAGGTGTCGTCTTTGACGAGAACTAAGCTTCCAATTGTGATATTTGGTTTTCGTTCTTTCCATTTGGTGCGATGTTGCAATTCGCTGATGCAGTCCTTGTACCATCTCCAAAATTGCTGATGCATCTGTTACAGGTGTTGAAATGGAGACAATCGATTTGATGCTATGTCTCTTAGATCTGGTTATGGTAGTGAGGTGAAATTCCGACCGATCAAGAAATGGGCAGGGGTAAGAGCAGAGAGATCGTTAGGCGAGGAGTTTAGGGGATGTAAAGGTCTAGAGTTTAAGAAAGAATCAATTTGGATTAATAGTGTAAGAAAATCCTCAAAGGTGACTAATGTATTGGTGAGTACTCATTTTAAGTGTGATTTTGTAGCTTTAATCTGTACTTCCCATATATCCCCCATGTGAGGACTGTTTGGTGGAATGAAACTCCATTCGATTTGATCGTTAGCCATGTGTGACGCCAAATCCTTGCCCAATAACTGAAATAATTTTTTAATTTCAGCCGCAGCACCAACAAAGCTACTGGCATTGTGGGATAAAATTTTTGACTGTCTTCCTCTTCTACCGATAAATCTACGAAATGTAGCCATGAAACCACTGGTGGTCAACTCAGTCACTGGTTTCAAATGTACGGCCTTAGCGGTGAAACAAATGAATAGACATATGTAACATTTGAATGTCCTGCTGCCACGACCTTTGTTATTTTTAATACTGAATGGCCCAGTAAAATCGATGCCTACTGTATGAAATGGATGAATGGCGGTTACTCTTTTGGATGGTAGATCACCCATTAATTGATTGGAACCCTTGGCACGAATTTTGAAACACTTTACGCACTTGTGCACAACTGATCTTGCCAAGCATCTCCCAGATTTGCCAACTCTCCAGGTTTAGGCCGGTAATACCGGATTTTATTACGTTATCTGGGGTTCCGGATTTTAAATTAAAATTGCCGGACTCCATTATGAATAACTTATTCTTAGTGTAAAGTAAAAAATAACGAGGAGAAATGTTTGAAATTCTTGATCTTACTTTCGACTGTTATTGCGACGTTTACTTTTTTCTACGCTAATAATCGCTGGTGCTGTAGACACTTCCTGAAGGAGTGCACTTGACGATCACCGGAAGTACGTGTTTCAAGTTTTCCAAATTGGCGTTTCTTTCAGAGACGTTTGTGAAAGAAAGAAACCAGTAGACACTTACTTTAACGGTCTCTGGTTTCTTTCGACAGCACGTGCTTTGTGAAATTCAGTGCGTTAACTTTTTTTGCACCACGTCGCAAGTTGATTTGTAACAAGAACAATAATTTTCTATTGTTCCACGGACTTAATTACATGATGGCTGATAGGAAATATCATTCCACTTTTAAAAAATGTTTTACGATGATTATCCGTGTATTATTGAATCAAGGACAACAGTTTGCCTTTTGCTCCATTTGCAGATACGATTTTTCAGTTACTCATAAAGGCAAAGGAGATATTATTAAGCATATGCGTACACAAAACATTTGAACAATAGTAAGTGCATAAAAAATAACACTTTAAACTTTGCTCAAGATTGTTTTTCGATGCCATAACCCGTGCCGAGTGTTGGTTTACTTCCTTGATCGTATTTCTTCTGAAAAAATAGAAGTGTAAATTTTGCTGTCACGTTCGTTCGTATACATTAACATAATGCTTCAAATTATATCCATTTATTAATATACACTATTAAACATGAAAAAGTATACTTGCAGGATTTTTATAGAAAATTGCAGGATTTTTCTCTTCCTAATGTTGGCAAGTCTGATCTCCCCACCATGGGCCAAAATCTTTCCCTTATGGAGTATAGAGTCTGTTGAGGACCAGCATGTAAAAGGCGACTGTGTTCATACATCATAAGAATTTTGGCAAGAATATGTTTACCTGAAATCAAGTAGGGGAATTTTTTGTCAAAACTAAAACTGGAATTTTTCAGTCTGCCACCTACTCTTAATAAACCATCTGAGTCAACAGAAGGTGATAGTTGACTTAGGTTTTTGCTAATGGTATTGTTAGATTCGACAGTGAGACTCTTACATAAATTTGGGAATGATTCCCTTTATGAAAGTTTGATCAGTCGCTTTGTTGCTTGATCCAGTTCTTCAATTTTTAAAGTTCCTGTCTTTCTTAATTCATGTTTTACCTTGAAGTTGCTGCAAAATCTTAAGCACCAAGCAAGCACTCGTTGAAGCTTTATAAAGGACATATTGTAGAAGAACGGGAAAGTCTCTTGATCCCGTTGAACAACTGCTAATGATTTCAGTGGCTTTGGCTCTGGGATTTCACCTAATGCTGTATGATCGAGAGGAGTTGGCCAGTTTTCCTCTGGTAAAGACAGCCAATGAGGGCCGTGCCACCAAATAGAAATGTTCATTTGTGTAGGAGAAATTCCTCTCGAAATCAAATCAGCAGGGTTCTCTTATGTATTAACGTATCTCCACGTATCGGTTTTTGTGAGTCGTTGTATTTTTGCCATTCTGTGAGAGACAAAGGTATTTAAAGTGTGTGGTGACATGTGAATCTAACTTAAAACTATATTTGAATCTGACCAGTAGAAGGTTTCGCTTATTGTGTGATTCAGTGATTGTTGAACCTTTTCTACTAGTTTCGCTGCGATTAGAACTCCGCATAGTTCTAATCGGGGAATGGTTTGTGTTTTGATGGGAGCCACCCTGGACTTGGCGCAAAACAGGTGAGCTGATACCTGATTGTTTGAATTTACTCTCAAATAGACACAAGCTCCGTAGGCTCTTTTGGAGCTGTCTGAAAATGCATGTAGATTGACGGAATCGATAGGAGAGTAATTGACATAACAGCGCATGCGCCGTGTGCAGTTAATGACGTGATTGTGGGCAGAATTTCAAAATGGAGGAGTAGCACATGCTGCTATTACATTTGAAATTGTTTAATTGTCAATGTGTAACTCATAGATACAATTCGGATATTAGAAAAAGAAAAACTTAGTCATGTTTCCATGGATAAAACGTCAACTTTCATCCATTCCCTTCACCTTCTGAAAATAGAAAAAGAAAACTGTATTTGGCTGTACTACGAAGAGAGACACTGCCCACAGGAAGGAGAAAAAATTTCTATTGCGCATGGGTAGAGCTTGAGCACTGTAAGGAAGCCGCAATACCTCCTATTGATTTAAATGTATTAATTCAATTTTGAGTGAATTCCACTTCATATTTTGTATTTCAAATACGTTTCACAAATGTATTTTGTATTTGGTATTTTTAAATACCTTTCCTTGATGTATTTTGTTTTTTGTATTTGAAATACATCGAGAGAGGTATGTTACCCATCCCTGATTTTTCTAACAAGGCACTGTGATGTTTTGAGTGCTCTACATCATTTACAGTGTGTTGGTAAGATTTTATTAATTTTCATGTAATTATTTGTGTGTAAAGCACGGACCTTATAAAGAGCTGGTTGGTAACATCCGGTTATTGATCATTGTTCGTGCTTCTGCGTCTATAAATAATTGAATTAAGTCTTCCCGTTCGAAGATCGTCTGGTTATTGAGCAGTGTTGTTGGTTCAGTCTGTCTTCGTTTCGTGATTTCCATTTCTTCCCGAAGCCGGATCTTGGCTTTATTGTTGCTTGTCCAGATGACCGTCATGCATTTGTCTATGTCTAACATTCCGTGCTTATTCCTGATGAGGTGTACAGCGTATGCGGACACATTGTCGTTGTTTATCCAAGAGCATCTGTGATCTTTAAACCTGGTATAAAATTAGCGAATTGTAGATCCTATATAGATAGCACTACAATCGGGGCAGGCCAGTTGGTATATGCATGCTTGTTTGTAGATGTCATTATCGGTGCTGGTTTTCTTTGGGTTGAGTAGCAGTCGGTTGTTGTGCTTCGTCTTGAATGCGATCCCGAGGCCTTCTTTGAATATTTTAGTTAGTCTGTATGCCTCGGGACCGAAGTAACTTAGCTTGACATAGTCGGCTGGTCGTCCTGTGCAGTCCGGTGGTTGTTTTATGGAGCGTTTGACCTTGTTGAAAATGGATGTTGTTGTCTTGTCCGGGAAATCGTTGAGGCAGGCTAACTTGTAGGTAGTGGCAATCTCAAATTGCTTGGCGTCGTTGGTGATAGGATACGACAGTGCTCTCCTAAAACTGTATGCAATTGCTGCTGCTTTGTGTTGAGTGGGATGATTGGAAGTATGCGGGAATAGCCATGGGGTCACCAATAAGCGCTGCAGTATCAGAGATCTTGCTACAGCATGTCGAGGAACTATTAGTTGATAAGTTAATCCAAGACGGAGTCATCACTTTCTATAGACACTACATCGATGAGACACTGATCATATTTGATGAACAGCTAACCAGCAGTGACGACATACTTCAGATTTTCAATAAGTCCCACTTGGTATAATTGGTAATTAATATTAAAATACAATCTCTGACGATTAAGTTCGGTGAATGAGTTCACACAACAAAATGCAAAACAGATAGAGCCACATTTACTTTATTGTCCTTCGAAATAATCACCCTGGAAGGCAATACACTTTTGGGATCAGGTGTATAAGTCCTGGAAGCTCCTTAGGGATGGCTTTAAGTCCACGTGTCACATTTGCTTGAATGTCTGGAATGTCCGCAAATCCGTTTCCCTTTAAGGCCCGTTTCAGGCGTGGGAACAAGAAAAAGTCTGCCGGTGCCAAGTCTGGTGAATAAGGTGGATGAGCTATGGATACGACCCCTTTGTTGGCCAGAAACTGTTGCACGATTACGGCAGTGTTCCTCTTTGATCCATTATCCACAGTTACGTGCGCACGTTACACCTTCAACTGAAGAAACGAGCATCTGCTAAATCATTGCACGCACAAATGTGACCTGTCTGAACTTGCTTAAACAATGACTGGGCTTGTATTCACATGCATTCTTACTCGCGTAAAGCTCGCACAGATTAGTGTGTGACATCATTCACCGAACTTAATTGTCAGAGGTTGTTATAAAATAAGCGGCATTTATATCACTTTAACTTTTTTTGAGCAAGGCATCTATTTAAGGGCAGTGACACAATAGGGTGGCTATTATTCAATGAAATATGGTACAAAAATATGTATACACAAATATGTATACACAATTTTAGAATATCTCCTTTGCTTTGTTCACTGTTTTCCCTATAGCTTTTAAGCTTTTTTTTTTTATTTAATTCAGTACTCATTGCTGCTTCATGTCTTCTTGCTAATCACCATTATTGATTAAGTAATAATTCACTGTGTTGTTCGGAATTCTCTCGCTTTTGGTGAATTCTAAGATATTTCACTCTGTTCACTCAGTGCGCTTCCCGAACGCACCCATTGAAACGGGATTTCGTTATTGAGTAGTTTCATTAAAACATAAAATTTCAATGTTCTGTGCACATATTATAAAGAGATTTCACTGTATAAAATTTATTCTTTAACAATTTAGTAAAATTGTGTTATTATTATTTACTGTCTTTACCTTTTAAAATGTTCATCTTAGTTAAACATAGAAAATTTGAATAGGAAAAAATATACAGTGTATCTTTTTACATTCTTAATTTTATGTGTTTATTTGATTTCTGTTTTCAGACCTTTTTTACTTACTTATGCTTGATCGTACACTAAGTCCAGAAGTTGCAAGTCAGCAATCTTACCACGTTTATAGATCTGCACTTTGGTCGCCAAAATTTAGTACCTTAAATAACAGGTAGAGGAATCAGAACTGTAAGAACTTGAAATATTTACAGAGCTTTATATAAATTTAAGGAAATATAAATCAGTGCTCCCACTAGAATTGACAGAGGGCAGGGTGACAATTGCAGCAAGAGGGCATCATGCAGTGTCAAGGCATCTCAAGGGGAAGGGAGGCGAGAGGCAGGGGCAAGGCTCAAAGTGGAATGAAATTATATATATATATATATATATATACACAGGGTGATTCAGTCAATTTCTTACCATTTCACTCGAATGACGTGCATTAGGGATAAACAATTAAAAGAATATGAGCGCCATATCGAATTTCTAAATAGTTGGAGTTTGTATTGTTGCAACGGCGCTGCATGAAAATTGTATTGTTGAAAAATGGCACCCGCTTTATCGACAGAGCAGAAATGCAAGGTTGTTGAATGGTATTTCGAGACAATATCACCTGTAACCGTGCAAAGAAAGTTCTGGAAGGAGTACAAGTGTCGAGACGCACCAGGCAGGCAAGCAATCATGGATTTTGTCCAGCAGTTTCGTGCCACTGGATGTGTTAAAGGCAAGAAAAAAGGCGGGAGCGAAGTTCGTGTTCGAATGGCCAAAGTTGTCGAAAATGTTCGCACAAGGTTGGTCGATTCCTCTACCAAAAAATCTGTTCGTCGCCTATCCATTGAAGAAGGGCTGTCGTATACCACGACGTGGCGAATTTTAAGAAAGGATTTACACATGTATAAGATCCATGTTTATCAGGAGTTAACAGACACTGGAAGACAGAAGCGATAACAATTTGCGATGGAGTTTGGAGCAGAAATGGAAGCCAATCAGGACATTGTGGACAACCTGTGGGTGTCAGATGAGGCCTTCTTCCATCTGTCAGGTGACGTTAATAAACACAACGTTCGTTTTTGGGGTTCCCAGCACCCTCATGAGATCCATAAGTCACCTCTTCATCCACGAAAGGTTATGGCTTGGTGCGCGATTTCCAAAAGAGGCATCATTGGTCCGTTCTTTTTTGAGGTCACCGTAACGTCACAGGCTTACCTTAACATGTTGGAAACCTTCTTCATCCGCGAGCTGCGAAGGAGGCGTATACCGCTTCAACAACAATGGTTTCAACAGGATGGCGCTAGGCCTCACACCACTAATGAAGTGCTAGACTCTCTCAATCAGAAATTCGGAAATCGTGTCATTTCAAACAGGTTTCCAGATCGATTCGGGGGTGGCTTTCTTTGGCCCCCTACGAGTCCTGACCTAAACCCATGTGATTTTTATCTCTGGGGGTTCCTTAAAGACAGTGTGTTCACTACAGCACCAAGAACCCTAGACCAGCTGCGACAAAGCATCGTCGACTGCTGCACCCTTGTGGATGCAGAAATCCTGGATAGAGTTATGAACAACTTCACCATTTGGCTGCGAGCAGTTCAAAACGTTCGTGATGGCCACATTGATAATATCATCAAGATTTTTCCACGGGAATAAAAACTCCGAACTGCCTAAAATATCATACAGAAATGCTAAGTTTGTAAACATTAATGAGTCAGAAATTGACTGAATCACCCTGTATATAGTCCCATTATATTAGGAAATCAATACTTTATTCCTTAATAAAACATAAATACAAAATATAAGGCAATTCTTCTATGTTTAATTTTAAACCATTCTATGTTTAATTTTAATGGTGGTAAAATTTCATTAAATAAATCTACATCACAGTTTAATTTAATACATAAAATACGTTTGAGTGTTTCCTCTTTCAGTGCATTTCTGTGGGTTGTTTTTATTAATTTACTTTGACAGAAAACTCTTTCCACTGCCTCAGTACTTATGCATAATGGAATGACAGTAACAGTAGCATATATTTTTGCTAAACTAGGAAAGAGATTTATTAATCCCTGATTCACATGTTTAAATCCATAAAATAGATCTGGCGATCGCTTTTAACGATCTGTCTTCCATTTTTAAGTTTTGTATTAAGGTTAAAGAGCTTGCCACTCGTTTAGGAGCCGTTCTTCATCTTCTGAACTTGAAGACTGTTACATAAAAGATCTTATTGACTCAATGCCTAAGTATATCAAAGCATGAATAAAAGCCAAGGGTGGTGCAACGGAATACTAAATTCATTTGCAACAAATTATTGCAAACTTTTTTCCATGTATTTCATTATCACAAACATTTTTCCTTTCCAAAATGTTTCGCTATTGCTTGTATATCTGACATCCCATAAATGAACGAGATATTTTCAAGATCAGCCAAATCCAAAAGTGAAAGATGTTCAATAATGCTCACATCTATACATCTAGAAAAATATGTTTGAAAACTATTTCACCATTGTAAATAATTTAGCTACAGCAATGTTTTTGGGAACGAGCACACTACTGTCGTGCAGGGCGCAATACTCTCGCGGCAGGGCACAGGATCCTCATGGCAGGGCGCAGCACCCTCCTAAAATAGGCTAGTGGGAGCACTGTAAATCATTTATTAGAGACAAAGACTCAGTTAATATATAAATAAGATATAAAATTGTTTATTTTCTAGATGTTGCTTAGCAACACTTACAATGGATCATCGTTTGCAGCTCCATATACCTTTAGGCCATTCTTTTGAAAATAGATCTGATGATTTATCCTATATTCTTCAAGAATATGTTAAGGCAAATGATTACTCTGAATGCAAGTATCCATTAATTCCAGCAGGGAAGCATACTAGTGCTGAATTATTATATTATAAAATGAAACAGAGGATTTATACACTGGCTGCTGTAGGTAAGAACTGAGTACTGTAATTCTTTGCAGAAGTATTCTTTGAGTAAATGTTAGCATAAACTTGTTTTATACTACATGTATTTAATAATACTGGGTTGTCGGAAAAGTCATGAGTCATTTTTTGTTTGATGACAAAATAAAGACAAACCCATGTTACACAACATGGGAGAATGCAGGAACATTGATTACCCACTTGAAGATGCTGGGATATGTAAGCAGGCTTGATATATGGGTTCCTCATGAACTCAAAGAAGTTCATTTGACTGCATGCATAGACGTCTTCTGTATACTTATTCTCAATAACTTCAATACAGGAAGTGACCACAGAATGGTAAGATGCAAGCTTGTTCTAAACATGAGAACAGAAAGACGAAAACTTTTCAAGCACACAAAGAAGATCATCAACAATGCACGTCTACAGGAACGCAGAACGGAATTCCAGCTAGAATTGCAAAATTGCTTTGAAATCTTACAGAGCGGCATTCAGGAAGATGACATTACAAATATTAACAGAACACTAACTAAACACTTAAAAGAAGCAGTGGAAGAAGTAGCTGGAGAACAAGTTTCCAAACCACAGACGAAAATCAGAAGAAACCAGGAAATTAATGAAGAAACGGAGAGAAATGAAGCCAAAAAGAGAAGACACAAAATCAGTAAAAGAATTTGCGGAACTTTGCAAAACAATATGGAAACACATCATAGAAGATGTTCAGAAGTTTAACTTCAAGAAGGCTGCTGAAGATAACAGATGTTGAAAACTGCGACGAGAAAGCTCTGCATCGGAAGGAGGGGAATATTTGCACTCAAGAGAACAAATGGCACAATCAAGAAGAATGGACATGAAATCATCGACATTGTGGAGGATTTCTACAATAAACTTTACAAATGTGAGGATGATAATGATGTAAGAAGCACAGACCATTTGAAAGGAAAAGATGAAGTGTCACCGGTTATGGAAGGCGAAGTTGACAAGGCTATTAAATCCACGAAGAAAGGCAAGTGCCCCACAATGACCTGATTAAGGAAGCAGGAGAAGATGGAATCACAATTGACCTGATTAAGGAAGCAGGGGAAGAATTCAACAAGTTACTGGCAGGGCTTTATACTAAATGCCTTGAGACGTCAGATGTACCAGATGATTGGAATAATGCAATGATGGTTCTTTTTCAAAAAAGGAGATAGAGGAAATATCCAAAATTATCACCCTATCAGCCTTTTGTTAGTTGTTTATAAGATCTTCATTAAAGACCTGACAAACAGACTTGATTCAGCATTCGACTCTGCACAACCAAGAGAACAAGTGGGCTTTCGAAGCGGTTATAGCACGATCGACCACATTCAAGTTATTAGAAAACTTATCAAACGCCATAACGAATATGAAGTACCACTTTGCTTCACCTTCATCGACTTTGGGAAAACTTTCGACTCAAGTTTCACACCTGCTGTAGTGAAAGCTCTGGAAAGAACTGGAATAGTTGAAAGTTATATTAGTGTTCTCTAGAAGATTTTTAGCAAAGCGACTGCAACCATTTGTTCGGATAAAGGAAAAGCAAAGATCAAGCTTGGAACGGGAGTAAGATAAGGAGACACCATCTCACCAAACTCTTCGCAGCAGTTTTAGAGGAAGTCTTCAAGGAACTGAACTGGACAAAGAAAGGACTTAAAATAAATGGTGAATTCCTTAACCACCTTCATTTTGCCGATGAAATCTTATCACCTGTAGTAGTTTTTCTGAATTGGAGGAAATGTTACAAGAACTAACAGAGGCTAGCCTGGATGTAGGACTGAAACTGAACACACTGAAGACAAAAGTTATGTCCAATGCATTTGCTCCAAAACAGAAGATCATGGCAGGCAGCATTGTGATTAAAGAAGTATAGAGCTACATTTACCTGGGACAAGTGATCACTATGGATGGCAATATTCTGAATGAAGTTAACAGGCAAATTAGAACAGCATGGAGTGCTTTTGGCAAAAATAACATTATCTTGAAGAGCAGCATGCCACTTAGCTTGAAACGAAAAGTTTTCAACCTGTGTGTTTTACCAGCACTCGCCTATGGAGCTGAAACATGGACTTTATCGAGGAGGACAACACAGACTACAGACAACGCAGGGAAACATGGAAAGATGTATGCTGGGAATTACAAAAAGAGATCGAAAACGCAACAGCTGGATAAAAAGCCAAACGAGGGTGATTGACATCATCGAACGTATCAAACATTCTAAATGGCAATGGGCTGGTCACATCGCTAGAAGACAAGACATGAGATGGACCACAATCATTCTGGATTGGTACCCTCGAGACCTTAAACGCCTAAGAGGACGACCCCATGCAAGGTGACTTGATAAAATAAGGAAATAAGGCTGGCATCAACTGGAAATCTAAAGCTTCAGACAGAAAAATAGAAGCGCTTAGAGAAGACCTTCATCCAGCAGTGGATTGCAAACAGTTGATGATGATGATGATGATGATGATGATGATGATGATGATATACTTATTAAACTGAGGAAGTGCCTGGTAAGTTGTGACGAGAAGTGGATTGTTTATAACAATGTGGTGCACAAATGGTCTTGGTTGCAACTTGGTGATTTGCCTCAAATGATATCAAAAGCAGACATTCATCAGAGGAAGGTTATGCTTTCCATGTGGTCGAATTTTAAGTGTTGTGTTTTTTGAGCTCCTGCCAAGAAACCAAATAATCAATTTAAATATGTACTGTCAGCAATTGACAGTTTAAACGAATCCATCATCCAGAAATGTTCAGAGCTTGTTAATCTTCCATTAACAGGGTTACATTCCATCATGACAATGCGAGATCATGCCCATTAAAAATTTTGGAGCTTGGATAGGATGTGTTGTCACACTTGCCATACTTGCCTGACCTTGTGCCATGAGACTTGTACATGTTTTTCTCTCTTCAAAACTCCTTGTATGTATACTTTCAATTCAGATGAGGTGTAAATCAGCACCTTATTCAGTTTTTCACCGATAAAGATAGATCCTTCTGTGAACGAGGAATTATGAAGCTTGTTAAAGATGACAAAAAAAGTTATCATACAAAACAGGCAATGTATCATTGATTGATCTTTGTTCTTTTATAAATAAATGACCTCTTAAAAACAAAAAATATGTCATGACTTTTCCAACAGCCCAATAATATTATTTTGTGGGAGTTTTTTTTTTTTTTTTTTTTTTTATTATTATTAACAGGGCTTGAAATTCAGGGCGGGATGGCGGGATTCTCGCCCAAATTTTAAAATCGCTCCCAAAATAACTTTCAGGAGGGGAATTTCCCCACCCATGACATTTAATCATATTAACAGTTTTTCTGATTTTTTATTAATATTTTTTCTCTGTATCTTACAATATTAATTTTCTCAATATAAGTTTGGACACCATCACACTTTTCCGTCCGTAAATCATTAGATTACGGGTTTAACTTTTCATCAATCAGTATTGTTGAATATTTTCAGAGAGATTTAACTTTTGAACCAATGGAATTTCCTAATTCCAATCGTCACCGTATTGCGGTATCGTCAAGAGATAAATAATAAAGTTATAGGAATTTATTGGGTAGCTCATAGATTAGCATTATGTTTCGATGCTTCAAAATCATGTCCAGAGATTGCTAAATACCAAGACACACTAAATCCATTTTCATATATGTAGTATTTAATTTTTTGTTTATTGAAATATAAGAATTTATGACATTTATTTTTTGACTGAGTTTTTGTTATTTTATTATTCTTAACACATTTATGTATAAAACTTAAATTAAAATATGTTGAAAAATCACTTGCATAACTCGTAACTTATTGCCTCCCTCCCAAAGAGTTTAACTCCCCTCCATTTACAAACATAGGAGGGGATGCTCCGCTCCATGAAGAATTTGAATTTCAAGCCCTGATTAAGCTCCTTGTGAACTAAAAATGATATACTGTACTGATGCAGCGATGTCGGTGATTTTTACTTTATTCATATTCCACTTAAAAAAATTCCTACTGGCTCTAATGCAATCCTGCCACTTAATAAACACTGATGCAAGAATTAAGATGATAAACTAATTGGGGAGGCACTGTGAAGTTAAGAAGAAACATCAGGCACGGCTAGCCACTGGATGGGAGACCATCCAGTGACTCATAATCTTTTCCCCCCCCCCCCCCCCCGGCTGCTGTGACCATCATACAGTAGTCGTTAATCCAGGTTCATCCAGGGACCCAACTCGTCGGCCTCAGGCCATACAGGCCCTGGATGGACGTATTGGATTACAATAAAAAAACAAAAAAACAGATTGTTTTTAAACCAGCAGTAATCTCTTTATTGTTATTATTCTTCCTTTCATCAATAATTTTATAATCTGAATCCTACAGCTTGATATTATTGTATTCATAAGAGATGTTAGATTTAAATACTTAATAATAATTCTGTCAGGTAAAATGGCTGTCATAGTACATGAACTAAAGTAGCTTGCTAGTTTATTAATTTTGATGTATGTCTTTTCAATAATTTTTCACTCACAGTTTTGCTATCTCTTAGACCTGTGATGTGATAATTCATGCTGTTTTGTATGCATTATTATTTCATGAGTTTTTCGTTTTTTATCTTCAAGAAGCACACATCTTTTCTTTTTAATGTTGATGATGTTAGACAAATTTTATAAAAAGGGTGGAAGACTGAATGTAACAAGTAATTAATGATCATGGGAATTGGCTTAGTAGCACGTGTCATAATTATACCAAGTGGTACTATTGGAACTTTCTGTGCTAAGATATGGCATGTAATATATATTTAATTTGGTTGCTTTATTATAACGGAATACAGGATTATTCATAAGTCCATGAAACATTTGAAAAATTCATAACAAGTAGACTAAGCAACAGATCGTATTAAATCTTACAGCAACAAAGTGGAAAATTCTCTAAGTTTTTTTGTTTTTTTTTTTAAATTCCACGCACATAGTTGCTGTAATTGCCATTAGGAGGTAGTATAGTTGAAGACTAATAATTCAGATCTTCAGAGTAAAGATTGAGTTATCAAGTTTTCGAGTAAACTAGTAAATTAAAAACGAGGCTACATGATAACTACAAAGACTACTTGACTCCTCACAATGTTTCTATAAATTCAAACATTACAGTAGAGCGTCATTTGCTAAACATTAATTATTTGGAGTATTATATATCCAGATAAATGGTAGAAATGAAAAGTGGCTATTATAAGCATAGTTTCCTACTCAACTACTGCTGCTCAAGAAAATCTGCCAAGGTGCCTCGTTTCGATTGCAAAACCCAAAGAGCACTAACAATACACAGCTCGAAGGCGCTCTGGGAGAAGGTGTAAAGCTCTGGATAGGGAAAGTAACTGCATTCTTTTCCCTTTCAATTTGCTGCCAAACTCATGCACTGATTGGTCTAGAACTAGTCACATGTACAAATCCGCCATTTTGGACCCAGCTGCTCGGGTAAACATAAGTGTGTTTGTGTAAGGACTAGTGGTGGGCGATTCTGGAATTGAATCTGAAAGGGTCAGAATCGATTAATTAATCGATTCCTGGAATCGGTTAGTGAAAGTGACATCAGTTCTCTCTTGAGGGAGCACGGATACTAAACCATCTTAGTAAAGATTACACATGGTTAAAAAAGTAGCAGAATAAACACATAGAAGAAGCCAATCGTGGATTTTATTTAATAACAAACATGCTTGAACAATATTTTCACTTAAACAATATCTTTTCGGGAAATCAGTTCACCAGCTTTTGAAAAAACTCTCTCACACGGAACAGATGTGGTTGGGAAACAGAAACAGGAGATGAGAATGTGAGAAGTACGTGGTTTATACATAAGTGACGTTATTATAGCAATGTATTGTGAAGCAGAATATTCAGTTTAGATAAAAAAAAAAAGCAAGATCGATACCGATTTTTGACACAGCTGGAATCGAGAATCGATTTTCGGAATCGGGAATTGCCCACCACTAGTAAGGACTGTTCAGTGTTGCGCTGTTTTCCATTCCAAAATGCTGCAGTGTTGTGCTGTAAATTGTAATACAAGACCAGAAAAAGGTAGCAAACTATTCTGTCTTATCATTCGGTAAAGGAAATGAAGAGTGTTTAAAAATATGGCTGCATCAGATTGGACGAAAAAACTGGAATCCAAATGCCAACTGTTGATTATGTGAAGTAAGTAATCAGTTCTATTATTGTATATAAAATCTACAGTATATTCTCAAAGAAAAATACAGTAGAAACAGTAGAATCCTGTCATTTACGCTGCCGGTAATACGATATCCCGCTTTATTCGTTTATTCTCCTGGTCCCTTCTTCGTGAAAGCTGTTGCTACATAAATACAGTCTTTTAATACAAAGTGTTTTTCTCTCAAATCCCAAATAATATGATACAAAAAGCTTATGTAATATACACTAATTAATAACATGTAGGACAATATCACCAAAGACAAAAGCCCCAACTTATTCTATATCGTATTTGATGTCATTAAACCACAAAACTTCTGTTAATATTAGAAATACTTCACGGAAGACCAGTTTGAGCGGAACAGGAAGGATGAAATAAGAAAAGTTTTAAATTGCCTCACATCCTTCGGAAGGGAAGTAAAGCCGTTGGTCCCGTGTAGTTGTTTGCCGGCTGCACGTTAAAGAACCCTTGCGAGGCAAGATTTGCGGCCCCTATAACGCCGTCCTGAAATGACCATAGCAGTTGATAAGGACGTTAATACCAAACAAACCAAACAAACCAAATTCCCTCACATTGCTATTATGTACAGCTTCACTTGGTGATGAAGAAGCCAGAGGTTTACATATGTCAGCTTCAAGGATACTCCCAGTGAATTTACTGCATATGATGAGGGCAAAGAAAGTGATGAAATTCTTAATTTGCAATGAAGAATCGAACTCTTGAAAAAAAAGCTGAGCAGTAGTCAGAAAGAAACTGAAAATGCTGAAAACATGGAGCAATTTTGTTCAGAAGAACGCAACTCGCTGTTTTACTTTGGAGGAAGTATTGTTAATTCACTAAAAAGGAAATAGACACACTCTGTGACCTATGCAGATCTTCCTTAGTAGAAAGTGTTAGTGAAAACGAACATGCCAGGCTGACGGAAATAAAAAGTTATGTTAAGGAATATAATATTGACAAAGATTATCTGAATTACATATCAAAAAGTGTATTTCCAAGTCCTAGAAATTGCTGAAAAACAATTTCGAGCAAAAGAAGATGATGTTCTGAAATCCATTGTAAATGTGATCAATTTAACTGAATGGACAGTTAATGTTTCGAACAGAATAATTTTTCCTGAATGTTGTGATGTGAAATAAAAAATTAATTCCTTACTTCTCGATTGTTCTTGCTCTTGCTCAAGTACAATGAAAGTATTGGGGCCCAAGAAACATCTGGAAAATGTGGAAGCAAGAGTGTTGGGATGTGAAATGCTGTAAAAAATGTAAAATAAGTTTTGTTTTCACTTAGATATGAATAAACCAAGTTTCATATTAAAATGTTAAATATTCATTTTATTAACAAGAAATCCCTATTTTCATTTCAAAGTAATGTGATGAATGTTTTGTAAACTGTAGCATTAAAGTTTACTTCAGCATAATTCAGTATTGAATAATTTATTTATTAATCTTTTTTATTAATTTTTGAAATTGACTCAGTACTAAGAAGTAAAAGTTTAATCACAATAACCTAAGATTAGTCGATGAATTACGTTTTCCTCTTAAATGCAGGCAAAAAAATGTTACTGTGGGCTTAGCCAAAGCAAGATAAGCAGGTCCAAAATGGCTGCCAAAGCTAGCAGATGCTCAACTTGTCGTTACTTTTCCTATCCAGAGCTTTAAGAAGGAGTGGCACACCGAGGCCCGTGGTGGCCATTACAAAAAGTGGAAACCCTCGATACTGGGTCCAGTATCTTCTCTACCCAAATGGTTATCCTTTTCCAAGAGGGCCACCCTCTTCAGACTATTACTTATTTCACATGGAATAATTCAAACCGAGCCAGACCGTGCTGGCCCGGTTATTTTGTTTTATTACATCTGAATGCAAACTGAGCCAATGCGAGCTGGACCGCGCCACATCCTTCGAAAGTGAGCCAGCATGGCACGCTATCACAACCGTGCCAAGGCGTCTGGCCTGGGCCAGCTATCCCACAATGCAATGCGAACGTGCGACGATTTGAAATATGGCTGAAAGCATGGCCCATTCTTCGCTGTGTTGATAGCGCTACAACTGATTATTTCTCCATCTCCAGCCTTTTCTACATCGACAAGTTCAAGTTTCGTTCATCAAAATCGTCAACATGATTTCTCTAATTTCCCATCTTCGTTTCATTATCTGCATACGACGATATCTGTTCATTCGCCTTCATCGCATATAACAGAGTAAAAGAAAAAGCGATTCTTTCTGTTTGCTGTTCATCTCGATCTCGGTACTCGCACACTGGGGGAGAGAAGTTGAGCCGGAAGCTGTCTAACGGAAAGAGCATGCTCAGCAACTACTTCCGGAGAAACAAGAGCTGTGTTTTATTTCTCACATATGAAAAGTGATTTCTGGAGAACCGTGCTGGAGTTAGCTTAACTAGAGCTCGATCCAGCGCGGCTGGCCCGGAGTTTCGGGCTGGCCTGTGCCACAATTATCCCATGTGAAATAAGTAGCGGCCACCTACCCTTGAACTTCTTTTTACATAAAATAAAGTTTTATCACGAAGATAGACGCATGTGTGGCGACCCGGAGATGGTGGAGCACCTAATACTCAGTTATCTCAAATTTAGTCACCAGAGGGAGCTATTTTTCCAAGCACGAAGTGCCCATTCCAATCCCATCTCAATGGAAAGTATTCCCTTGTTCACCTCCCCCTCTAAATTTACTAAAATGTATACTAATTTTTGCTTTAATTGATTACCTGAAAACCACAGTTAGAAAACAGAATCAACGGGTCTCTAATAGCTATTTTTTAAAAAAAAAATAAAAATAAAAAAATAAAAAGGATAATTTTTAATGGTCTCCTCCGTTAATCTGCAGCATCAGCTAGTCTCCCCCAAGTGGGAAGATGCAGGCTGGAGATAGAAGAAGAGAGTCGGAAAACTTGCAACGAAAAAACGTAGATGTTCTATGGTACAGCAAAAAATAAGTTCTTGTTTCTAATAATAAAAGTAGAATTGCAACATTGTACAGTTGTTTTACTTTTTCCTTACACAAGTTTCACATTCAGTTTTCCAAATAATCGCATATCCGCAGAGTGTCCGGTCCCAATTGATTCGGATAATCAAAGCTCTACTATATTTTTAATGAGAACCGTATACAATTACAGTACAGATTCGGTAAAACGCAGTCTGTTCCAATGCGGTTTTGACATGGCTTCCAAATTTTACTTCTAGTTTGTAAAATTTTCGAAAAGCATCTCTTCGTGATTTTTGACCATTTTTTTTTTTTCTTCTAACGACATTTATGATATGTATACTGTACATGTTTTACAGAGAATTCACTTTTTTCTCAAATTTCCATCACTTTTACATTGCCAAAGGCAGTGCAATAATGAAGTTTCTAATGCAAAATGGCGACAACCAATCAGAAGAGTATGGCTACTTTTAAAAAATCGCTCGTGATTGTTCATGGTCAACGTGAACATTGACTCTAATAACGAAAGTGCAGTTGTTATCACTTACTACATTTAAAATTGGTTTAAAACCGAATTGCTTATTAATGCAATAAAGAAAATTTTCTTGCTATTGGAACTCAAGGCTCTACATTTACAAAAAGG
>JAHWFO010001864.1:1114272-1127498 GCA_023313115.1 Rhysida immarginata | reverse complement strand
GTAATTCCTCTCTCCCTAGAACTGATGCCATCGACCTTTTATCCATCCTGTCTGTCATTTCCTCACAAAACTACTTTTCCTTTAACAACACGTTCTATTCTCAACCTACTGGATTGGGTATGGGCTTTCCACTTAGCAGCTTCTTATCTGAAGTCTTCCTACAAGACCTCGAACTAACCTTTGTCACCCCCCTCCTTGCTAACTCCACTATCATTTCATATTTCCGATATGTGGATGACATCCTTATTATTTACGATTCCCGTTCTTCCTCCCCCACTGACATCGCTGACACTTTCAATTCCTTCTCTCCCCATATCCAATTTACCTACGAAACAGAAGTTAACAATTCCATCCCGTACCTTGACATCCTCATTACTAACAACCTCCAAACTAACCGTTTCTCGTTCTCTGTCTTCCGTAAGCCTACCACATCGTCTAATCTAATCCACTGTTCTTCCTCACACCCCCCCGCCCACAAACACGCTTCCTACGCTTCTTCATTGACCGTGCCCTGAAGTTACCCCTCAGCCGCCCTTCCCGCACCTCTGAACTCCGTATCATCCACACCCTTGCCCGTATGAACGGCTTCTCATCCTCTACTTTCTCCCGTACCCTCCAACAACGTAAACGTGCCTTCCATAACCCGAGTCCCCCTTCTCCTGATATAAGCCGACGAAAGAAGTGGGTTTCGTTCTCCAACCCCTTTTCTTCGTACCTTGCGCCCATCTACCCTATCTGCATCTGATGATTTCGCCCGATCCGGAGTATATCGCCTGAACTGCGCCTTCTGCGATAAGTTTTACATAGGCTTATCGACCCGTAATTTCAATATACGTTTCAAGGAACACGTCAACTCCTACGAGAAACAAGATGGTAATTCCCACTATGCCAACCATCTTACCGATTCCGGACATACTTTGAAAACCAAAGATGAAGTGATATCCATCTTACACAAATGCAACGACCCATTCAAGACTGCGACCCTTGAATCAATAGAAATATTTAAAGCCAAGAGATCTACCCCTGGCCTCATCCTCAATTGCCAAATGGATTTTGATGTCTATGCCATACTTAACTCTGTCTCCGAGCTTGTATAATTTAAATTAATTTGTTTATTTTCAAATATGTTTTATATAATTCTACTTTCATTCTCCTTTGTAAATCTTCTTGTCTTCCGACAAAAGATATGCTCTCTTTTCGGTCCGCGATTTGTTTGCTTTCCTCTTTTATCATTTTATTTGATTTCCTTAGCAATTTCTGTTATTGGTTTCATTAGTATTTTCCTATTCTCGATTTCATATAGTAATTTCTGTTATTGGTTTTCCTATATTTTCTTTATTGGTTCACGTTTTTATTTCCATTCTTTCCATTCTCCAATCTCTTTGCATACTATGTACCTTATTTCTGTATATAAGGCCTGCGAGCCTCTTGTTGTGTTATCCTTAATAAAGCCGGGAATAAAAGGCGAAACTAGTTGGAATCTCTGTCGTCCCTATGTTATACTGCAAAGTTACTACCAATTTCGTTGATAGAAACAGTATTATGAACCCTTATCTCACCGATAATATTTATATTTAAGCTAAATTGTCCCTCCCTATCTCTGCATCTCTCCCCCCCCCCTCCCACTGTGGAAAATTAAGGTCTGTTTCGGACCAAAAATCAATAACTTTTTTGTTACTAAAGAAAGAGTGTTAACAAAAACTTTAAAATTGGTATATATTTTATTTTTAACTAAAAATATTACTTTCAAAGTGTATGAAAAAACTTTAAAATAGCTTTAAAAACGACGAAAAATACATAAAATGCTTACCTACTAATTATAGAAATATTTTGAATAGCTGGTTAATAACAATTTTTAAGCAGTTGTTTCTGTGGAATAATGTATAGGTACATGAAAGGTACTATATTATACTTGGGGACCTTCAGGTTCTGAAATCAGTTCATTGACTTTCAAAAGCTGCAGAGTATTTGTTATATGGTTTTCTAATGCTCTCAAATGAACATCAACAATGATTTGAGTTAATTTTAGAGGTGGGCAATTTCGTGAAAAATGGAATCGGTTAGGGAAAATGACATCAACGCTCTCTAGAGGGAGTACTGATACTAAACCATCTTAGTAAAAAGTAAACATGGTTAAAAGACTAGCAAATTTAAACACACAGAAGAAGCCACTCATGAATTTTTATTTAATAACAAACATGTTTGAACATTATTTTCACTTAAACGAGATCTTTTTCGGGAAATTAGTTCACCAGCTTTTGAAAAAATTCTGTCACATGGAATAGATGTGGCTGGGACAAACAGATATTTTTAACTAATCTTGTTAAATTTGGAAATGCCTGCTCATGTTTGGGCCAGTATTCTGTAATTGAGGCTGTACTCTCCAGACATGGTTGGGAAAAATACGTTTGCATCTCTGTAGACTCCAGCCAGTTACTTGACCTTAAAGCATTAGCTTGTTGGCTCACCTAGGAAAAAATCGTTGATGTTTATTTAATCATATTTAATGACTTTAAGAGACATAAGTAATCATACCTCAAAATCATCTCCAAGAGAATCACTGTTTTCTTTTGACAATAGACTTGAGGCATTGGCAATTTGGTCTTGATTTATGGTAGTTTGTGCAGATAATTCAGCATTCAGTCTAGTTAATGCAATTTCCATTTTTTCATGATTGACGAATCCAAGCTTTTTGAAACGTAGATCTAACAGTGTTGTAATTCCTAGCAATCTTTAAAATGAAGCATATAATAAAATGAATTAATCTTTCAATATCAAAAAATTCAGATACTGCTTTCCACATCTTTCTTACTTACCCATTGCTTTCCACATCTCCAAACTTTCCTGCTAATTTTGAATTTAATCGAAGTGCTAAGGTTCTGGCTGGATTTCCTGGCCATCATCTTCTAGGTCTCCATATTTGTTGGCCATCTTAATAGTGACCTTGCGTAACATTTTTATCATTGGTACGATTTTTGACAGAGATACATGTTTTTCAGCAGATATTTCTTCAGTTACCATAAGGAATGGCTTCAATATCTTTAAAAAAAATTATTAAAAACTGAAAACATTGTTTCATAAAAATTAGTTGCTGTACTTACTTCTAAGGTACTCTCTGCTATCCTCCAATCTGATGCAAACATTGGTTGCATGTTAGGGTCAGATAATCTTGTCAAGACAAGAGATAGTGGTTCTTTAAGTTCAATGAACCTTTTCAACATGACATATGTTGAGTTCCAACGTGCCTCTATATCTTGAAGAACTTTTAATTTTTTTCCCCCAGTTGCTCTTGGGCTTCTTCTAGGTTATTTTTTGTGTTGTTACTTCTTTTGATAAATGTCACTATAGATTTTATTTTTTCTTTAACAGCTTCTACTGCTGCCACATTTGCTATAGATGCTTTCACTACAAGATTCAAAATTTTGGGCAAAACAGCCTAAATGTCTTAAATTTAGTGCACAGACAACTGCAACCATATTTGTAGCATTATCTGTGGTTATGCAAATTATTTTTCCAGTTAAATTCCATTTTTTGATGGTATTACCCAGATTAACTGACAGATACTCAGCTGTGTGGCTTTGTGTAAGTCTATAAAAATTAATAAAGAATAAAAAAAATATTTTATCGTGTACCCAATCTGTTCTTTTCATTCTTATCCAATCAATGTATGAAAAGCAAATGAAGACCGGGCGGGGTAAATGACCGGAATCGATTTTTGACACAGCTGGAATCGATTCCACTCAGGAATCGACTAATCAATTTTTGGAATTGGGAATAGCCCACCTCTAGTTAATTTGATATTTATTATTTAAATAAAAAAAAAGCAATAAAAAAGGCAATGCTACATGCGTTGGCAAATATGGTCCACAACCTGTTCCATAATGCTACCTCTTTTGAAACACTTTTTACCTGTGTTAACATGAACAAATACGCAAACAAAATATATTGTGCACATCTAGAGCACAGGAACTTTCCAACCATGTAAGTTTCAGGCGTATTCGTCCACGTTAACACTGGGAAAAGTGCATAACAAAAAATGTGTTGCCGTATTTATATATAGATGTTGAGGATTTGTAATTTTTTTATTAACCTGTAAACACTCACTCACCAAAAGTCATGGCACATCCTCCAATAAGGTTCCCTGTCTGTAATGAGACAGATCCCGCTGCTTCCATTCTCGTAATGCAGGTGCACAGGACTCCTTGATATCACACAATCATTATAAGCAAAACTAGCTGCAGAAATGGCATCATGCTGAAAGCTATCCGCATCTGAACGGGGGATGATTGTTGGTGCCAGACGGGTGGGTGCCTCAATATCAGATGTAGCCAACACCCTGCAATTTTCTCGCACAACCGTTGCAAGGGTCTGTCAAGAGTATACCCAACGAGGCATTACAACCCATGTCGAACAGATGGGCTGCCCACACCTCATTGATGCTAGAGGTGTTCGCCGGGTCACCCGGCTTACAAATGCTGACCGAAGGCCGACAGCGGGCCAAATCACCATGCGGTACAACCAGGGACGTCCTACAACTGTGTCCATGACGACAATTTGGCGAACCTTGGCAGCTGCACGCTTTGGGAGGAGGAGGCCACAACGGGTGCCACTCTTGACAGCTGCACATCATCGGCAACGCTTAGCCTGGGCCAACCGACATCGACATTGGACCGCTGAGGACTGGCGAACGGTTGCCTGGTCCGATGAGTCACGGTTTCAGCTTTATTGGGTCGATGGTCGTGTCAGTGTCTGGCACAGGCCACATGAAGCCATGGACCCCGCTTGTCAAGTAGGGACCACTCAGGCAGGTGGAGGCTCCATACTGGTCTGGGGTGTTTTCTTGTGGCATGCAGTGGGTCCATTGGTTCATCTGACATCCACTCTGCGTGCTACTTCCTACGTCGATCTGCTTGGGGACCACCTGCACTCCTTCATGAATTGTTTTTACCCCGTGGGCAACGGCATTTCCAGCAAAATAATGCACCTCCACACAAGGCCTTGTGACACGGCAGTGGCTGGAGGAACATGCTACCGACTTCACAACAATGATTTGGCCTCCACGTTCCCCAGATTGCAATCCCATTGCAATCAGAATAAGTTTTATTTTATCTTGTAAAAAAAGTTTTTACGATTTTTCAAATTTAGTATATTCATTTTTAAATATATTGTAAACTCGACTTCCCAATATAAGCCAACAATGGCTTCTGGAAATGCCAATTATGATGCAGGTCGAACCTCACTATAACTAATCTCAGGGGACCATAAAAAATTTCATTAAACTGAAACTTAGTTAAAATGAGGGGAAGCTCTAATAGGCTAAAAAAAAAAAAAAACACACTAAAGCTACGATAAGTTTTTATTTACTGTACAGTACTCTATTTGAAATTTTGCACACTGTACTTTATGTCTTACAATACTGTACATACAAAAGGTACATTGGCCCCAACTGCAATTTTTTTTAAGCATAGACATTATTTTAATTAAGCTTTATCGAAAAAACTTAATAGAACACATCTCTTTTTCGATGAAATTCTCAATGCTGTTAAGGTAAACAAAAAAGTTATCTGGAATATCATCACAGCGGTAAAGAAATTTTTGTACTCTATCGAGATAATTCATGGCAAACTGTGGGGTCACATTTTCGTCTTCTTCCTCTCCTTCTTCTTCTTTGCTAATAACTAGATTATATTGTTGTACAGTCACACTTGCGACAATTTCATCGTCTGTTAAATCATGAGCCACCTCTATATTCATATCGGCATCTACAAAGTCCTCAAACAGAATTTCATTTGAAACCCCTGTGGAAGTTACCACAGATCTCCAGAGCTGTTCAATTTCATCATCATTATCACAAACTTCTTCCACTTTTGGATCTGCCCCTATCCCACTTTTGAACCAACACTTTTTGATTGAAGAGACTTTGACTGAATCCCATGTAGCAGAAATCATTTCCATTGCTTGCTTTACATCTACTTTCTTCTCAGATGCTGATTCCAGATTCAGAAGGATTTTTCTCAGTAGCTACTTTCTGTATTGAGCTTTTACAGAGCGGATGATACCTAGGTCCAATGGCTGTAGTAGAGGGGTACGGTTTGGAGGGGGAAAACTAAAGAAGAAAGTTTGAAAGTCGTAATAAAGCTACTGTATGTGCTGAACAATTATCCACTAAGAGTAATACATTTTGATTCTGTGCCTTCACTTTTCGATTAAATTTCTCTAACCAGATTCTAAACAACTCCTGCATCATCCTCACTTTTCCATTGGCTTGATAATCATATGGCAATGATGTGATGTTTTTAAGACATCGAGGTTTGGCTGATCTGCCGATTATGAAGGGTTTGAGCTTTTCAGTACCTGTACTATTCATGCAAAATATTGTGGTGAGTCGTACTTTTGAATTCTTTCCTCATTTGCACCTGCCACCTTTAACAGTCAATGTACGATGCGGCAGCAATTGGTGAAACATACCAGGTTCGTCTGCATTGAATAAATCGTTTGGATCGTACTGCTGCAATACGGGATTCATTTTTTCGAGCCACGTTGCAACTGCATTCCCAAGAACACTGCTTGCTTCTCAGCAGAGCAGAATTCACGTTATGTCAAATCTGTTTTTAAATATATGCACCCAACCGTTGCTGACTTGAAAGGTAGGATGCAAATTCTTGCAAATTCTAGGGCTTTTACACACATCAGAGGTCCACTCACAGGCACATTTTGCTTTCGAGCAGCTGTAAACCATTTAGTCAATATCAGTGTAGTCAACTAAATGCATGGTTTCTCGGTTCGTCTCCACCTTGATAGCGTTCTCCTCAATCCGCTTCTTATCCTTGATAATTGTTGATAATGTCGAAGTTGGGATTCAGAACTATGCAGCTACACTACATTATCAAAGGAGTTGGGACACCTCTGTGAACACCTGGGGTGTTACTCCTGGACTGGACTGGACTGGGCCCACTCATCAAGGTGGGCGGAAACCTCAGTGCTGATGGCTACAGGACCATTCTGGATAACGGGGCACTTCCAGCGCTGTGGGAACACTTCGGTGACGGGCCGTTCCTCTTCCAGCACAACAATGTGCCTTGCCACAAAGCAAGATCCATATCCGACTGGTTTGACGAGATGCGGGTTGAAGAATTGGATTGGCCCGCCCAGAGTCCTGATCTCAACCCTATCGAACATCTTTGGGACGAATTGGAACGACGTGTGAGATCCAGGATGGTTCGCCCTACATCTGTCCAGGAACTGACCATGACACTCCTCAAGGAATGGAGATCAATACCTGTGGACACATATCGTAAACTTGTGGACAGTATGCCATGTAGAGTGGAGGCAGTGATAGCAGCTCGGGGTGGTCCTACACACTACTGATTGAAGCTTTTTGCAGCTTTATGGTAGAGCAACGGTGTCCCAACTCCTTTGATCATGTAGTGTATGTCCTTTTTGCGTTTGCCAGAAGAAGCAACGACTTCCAAAATTTCAAAGGTTAGATGTTGTCGATGAAGTCATGGGGGATAGATACTACAATACTTTGGTATCAAGTATCGATTCAAAATTTGTTACATCGAGGTTTTGCTGAAGTGTGTGGAAGCTCGAAAAGTGAAATTTTGTTAAACCGAAATTCGTTAAAGTGAAGTTTTTTGTACATTAGATTACTTAGGTCTAGGCAGGACCAGAAAAATAATTCATTAGAGTGCAATTTCGTAATAGTGGGGTTCATTATAGTGAGGTTCGACCTGTAATAAATTAAATTTTTATTATTAAAAAAAAAAGAAATTGGTGGGACGTCATCGAATGATCTGTCAGGTCGTCACCAACACAACTGGTAAATGCAGCATCGTTATGGATTGCAGTGGAGGCAGCATGGCTTGCAGTGCCTGTGGATGTGTTCCGGGGGCTGGTAGACTTCCTTCCACGACGGGTCGCCGCCGTTATCCGGGCCAGAGGGGGCCCAACACGTTATTAGGCATGTGTGCCATGACTTTTGGTGAGTGAGTGTATAATGATCACCTGAGCTTAACAACAACTTTTGCTTGGTCCTGTGGGTGGTCGTTGTAGGCAGGTTTCACTGTAAAACGTATAAGTAAAGTACCGTACCGTATATACTTGTGTATAAGGCAGCAATGTTTTACCTAAAAATGGGCTCAAAAATCGAATTCATTTTATCCATGAGCTAATGAAAATTTAAAGAAGCAAAATGTCTACTATAGAGTATAAACAGTGGAGAAAACGTTTAGGCCAGTGACACTTTACGGGAGACATTGTCGATTATTAGGAGTGGATTCGTATTGGCTATCCAATAAAGAACCAATAGAATTCTGTTGAGAACCAATAGACTACATTCACCATCTATTTAAAACATGTGGCATACGAACTGGCTTCAGTTTCAATTTGTAAACAGTTGTTTCTACTTCAGCATTATTCAGAGGAAATTTAGCAGAAGAGTTGGTCTCAAATTTTGATAAGTCAAATATTTTTTCTATTTTATATTTTATTTGCATTTAGAACATTAAAAATCTTTAGTAGTTAGCGCTTCTTTTTCGAAAATTTCAGATACAAATATGAGCCTACAGCTGAAAGTGATTTAGCATGGTATTTGAGTTTTGAAGGCTCGTTTACATTTTTGTTTTGTTTTCAGTGTATAAATTTACAGTAATTTTGTCAGTAAATTTTTTTAACTTTGACATCAGTCTAGAAGTGATTTTAGTCATCTTCTTATACATGGGACAGTTCATTTTTGGCCTTTTTGGCCTCATAAACGGGGACCATCTTATAAATGCAGTCGTCTTTTACATGAGTACATATGGTAGTTTATAACATTCTCTTATTATCTGTATCTGAGCACCTCCACCAACCGGGAGACCAAGCCCATCTTTTATATACAGGGTGTCCGAAAAGTCTAGCACTATGATGTATATCACAGTCCAGAGGCATGCATTAGATTGAACAAAAACATCTTATAGCAAGTGGATCGTGGGCTTTCCATTTCCGACCTCAAAAGTGAACTTCAAGGTCATTCAAACCGTAGCTTTTTCCCTATCAGAGATAGAAGAAATTTCCAATTAGAAACTTGTAGAGTGCCCCAAAATTAGTCTAAATCTATGTTTACTTTAACTGATTCATAGGAAAATGTGTGAGATAAATGTGGATAAAGATTGGTATGCTACCTTCCCACCATCTCACAGTGGGCAAAAAAGACAATCTAGCCGGAAAAAACTCATTTTGCATACTTTTAATTTTAAGCTTTTTTTCGTGGAAATGTCTCTATTATAACCGATGTTACTTTATCTTACAAACAAAATGTCATTCCAACTCATTAGCGTTTTAGAATACCGAATTATACATATTTGCCATATGGCTATACACAGTTAATTCGCCACAAAATAATCGAAAACATTGTAGAACACAGTGTCCTCATCATTTTGAGCTGATAAGCGATAGTTGTAGGCCTTGCAATTGTTTACATACGCTTGTAACACATCCGTGTGAGAACAGGCAGTTTACACAGACTTTTAAAACCCGTGTCAAGGAGTGTCACAATAACATCAACTGCTCTAAGTAGAGTGTGTTGTACTCATCAGACTGTTAAAACCATAGTGCGATAAAGTGCGGAAAAAACTTTATTACATTTTTTGTACAATGATGTTGGCCACCAAAATTACTCGTGGAGAACTCTGTTACGTGCTCCTGGAAAAAACGAAGACAAAATTCTCGCTACTATTGTTTGTCATCAGGAAACTAAGTTTGGAGAATTGTTGTGAAGACATTCTTGTGAGTGTGAGTAAAACAGTTCAAACTTTACATGGAAGTTCTCTTTATTACTACATCTAGTATCGTTTGAATTATTGATCATTGATCATATCAATTATTGAATTAAGAATCATTTTACAGAGTAGGTAGATATGTGTATAGGTATAGAGTAGGTATGTATATAAGTATATATATATTCTTATTAAAAATACATCCTGTGCTCAAGAATTACACAAAAAATATTTTTTTCTGGCTACATTGTCATTTTCGCCCACTGTGCACCGTGTTGAGAAGTCACAGACAAATCAATTAGTGAGGTTTTTATTTCTGAAGTCAAAAGGGTTGAATACTACATGTAATTTAAGTCCTGAGTTCCAAAATCGAACATAGGTTATTTTAAAGTATGTTCAAAGTGTCGGCCTTCTGCTGCAAGCCATATTTGTGCACGATAGGTGATTGCCTTCTGGACAGCTGTCATTGTCATGGCAGGAATTTGCCTAATGGACACTTCAATTCATTCTTAAAGTTCACGCTATGTCCTGGGTTCCGTGGCATAAACCTTTTCCTTTAAATACCCCCAAAGGAAGAAATCTAAGGGTGTAAGATCCAGTGATCTAGGTGGCCATGAAACTGGTCCGTTTCTGCCAATTCATCTTTTCAGAAACATTCCATCCAAACATTCCCTTGCTGTTTTTGCAATGTGTGGCGGTGCACCATCTTGCTGGTACCATAGCCTGGACGTTCTAGAAACTCTTCCACCACACAAGTCAATATTTCATCCCGGTAGCGCTGACCAGTTAGGATACCTTCATAAAAAACAGGACATACGACTTGTGTCCCATAAATACCATGCCAAACATTCATTTTCCAGTTCACTTGGTGTGATGTTTGTCTCGGCCACCTAGGATTTTCCTCTGCCCAGTAGTGTAGATTATGCTTATTGACAGTACCGTTTCGTGAAAACTTGGCCTCATCACACCACAGAATCTTGCCTACGAACTGTGGGTCGTCGTCAATTTGACAGAGCAGCCAGTTGCAAAACTCTGCACGGGAACCATAGTCTCGTAATTCTAGAACTTGGGCACAATGAATATGATATGGGTGGAAGTTTTGTGTCGAGAGAATGTCCCACATGGAAGATTTGCTAATACCCAGACCATGTGCAATTGCTCGGACGCTTGTAGGAGGTTTAGTTACGACTGCTGCTAGGACCATAAGCCTGGCTTCATCATTTGTTGCAGTCCTCGGACGACCTTCTCGAAGTAGCTGCTGAACAGATCCTGTGATTTGGAATCTGTTGATGATGTGCTGGAGTGTTCTGTAGTGAGGATGGCATTGAGTCGGAAATCATCTGCATACAGTCTTTTTTGCGTCAGCAATATCCTCATTACTTGCACCATAGCAGAAGACCATGTCGACCATCTCATGCAGTGGATATTGCATCAGTTCTTACGTAAAATAAAGTGGTGGTGTGATCAGAAACACGTAACAAATGTTGCCACCCTCGTTGGCGAATGCTGAAGCACAGCTCGAACAGAAACGAACAAAAGATATGTAACGTTCTTAGTCGGACTTGAATGAAAAACAATAAATTAAAACGTAATAAGTCTGTTCTGTTACAGGTACACGGAATTGAGACATCGATGCGACGCGGGTACGTAAAACAAATCAACACTGAAATTGGATTCAACGACTTTGACGAAACTGTGATGAAACTAATACAGAATAGTAAGTGGCAGCAACACTCAGGTCTTATGAAGAGCAACGAAAAAGGTCTGATGGCACAATTTATGGAGACCTTGAAGAAACTACATGCAAATTAACTTTGAATAACTTACAGTTTCGCATGAGAAATGGTGCCACTCTTGTGTGAGCAGGGGGGGGGGGGGGCGAATAACAAACCAATCTTTATCCTCATTTATCTCACACAATTTTCCTATGAATCAGTTAAAGTTAACATGGATTTAGACTAATTTTGGGGCGCTGTACAAGTTCGTAATTGGAAATTTTCTTCTATCTCTGATAGGGAAAAAGTTACGGTTTGAATGACCTTGAAGATGATCTTGAAGGTCACTTGAGGTGGGAAAAGGAAAGCCCACGATCCACTTGCTATAAGACGTTTTTGTTCTATATAATGCATCGCCTCTGGACTGTGATATACATCATAGTGCTAGACTTTTCGGACACCCTGTATATGTTGCTCACAATTTAATTCTTTTAACTTTGAACTGAAGATGGTTTAAAACCGAAACGCTTTATAATGCAATAAAGAAAATCTTGTTGCTATTAGAACCCAAGTCTTTATATTTATTGAAATATGCAACATGGACCTATTCAACGTATATATCTCAGTTTTGTTTTTGCCTTGAGTTTAGATTTCCATAATGGCTGCCAGCAACTGCAAAAGATTCTTCCATTGTTTTCCTTGTCATGTGGATAATATTAAAGTAGAAAAATGAAATAAAGTTTCAATAGGCAAAGCTTTTTGAAGAGTTATCTTAACTTCAAAGCACACTTGGATATAGCCCGAAAAAAAGAGGGGAAGCACTGTCAACCAACAGATCGATCATTTCTATAGTCAAACTGCATTATTTTTTGCTTTCATGTCAGTTCTTCAATAGTTTTCATATTATTTTGAATGGCTTCTTTTTTGTAATGTCTTTTACTTTTAAAATTAAAGAATGTCTAATGTATACTGTAGATGGCATATTTATTTGACTGCACATCAGGAAGGAGGAAAGGTGGGTTTGCTTGAACTGAACACTCCTGGATGTAATGTGAAAATTGATGAAGACTTGAATTTGGTCTGTACTGTATTAATTTTTGAAATATTCCAGTATAATCCTTGCTTTAAATTTATGAATACTTATAATATGTTCATAGAATTATGTCCCTCTGTATAGTAAGCAATGAAAATTGCTGTTCACGAAAAATGTATGTGCTGTCATCTGAATTTGTTCTGCAGAACTAGACTCAGAAATTTTTGATACTATCTCGTATTATGCAGAATGACCATATTGAGTCCCTCCTTTTTTTTTTTTTTTTTTTTTTTTATTTAGATATGCTTTGGACAGATATGTTCCATGGGGATCCAAACAATTTCCCATTTAGCCAGACACAAAAATCAAAATGGTTACAGAATAGTGAATTTTCCTTACTAATGGTTGCTATGAAGAGTGGCCATATTGCTATATGGGAAGTTTCATTTTCATCTCCACAAAAGTAAGTTAATTTTATCAAATTTTTTTATCAATTAATGTGTTGATTTGACAAATTATAAGCATCAGAAATACTTTTTACTTTGAAATGTTATTATATGCTCAGTGTAATTTAAGTGATTAATTTAGAAATACAATAATAGTTTATTAAAATAACAAATACTTGTTTCAAAATTTCATATTACAGTACTCTGAAAATTGAGTTAGAAGCTATTTTGTTTTACTGTATTTAACCGATTATTAGATGACCTCAAATATAAG
>JAHWFO010001864.1:1099088-1114172 GCA_023313115.1 Rhysida immarginata | reverse complement strand
CCCAATAAAAAAGAAAAATTCAGGAAAAAACCTATAAGTCAAAAAATGAACTATACAGGGTATCCCGTAATGAGTGAACAAAATTTTGGTAAATGGTTGTATGGGTGATTCTAAGCAAAACGCTTCCTATGAACATGGGTCTCAATTTGAATGATAACTGAGATATGAACAGAAATAAAAATGCTGCCACCAACTTCAATAAGTTAATACCTCAGGTTCTATAACATCTAGGATGGTGGAATTTGGGGGAATAACAGAGTATATACAACTCTGTATCCTGTTAAAATTTGATTGAATTCCATTGAGGAGTTTTAGAGTTAGGCAGTCAACATCATAACACATGCTAGTTAATATTCGCATGTGTACTATCATCTATCAATAAAAGTCAAAGTTAATTATTTTATAATATACACTGAAGAGCCAAAATATTATGACCACCTGCCACAAGTTCTTGGTAGATGACTGGAGACAGGTTGTACCAAATGTCTAAGCAGTGGTCACGCAAAGTCAAGATATTCCCACATGGCGATGTTTGAGCTCTGAGCTGCCGTTCCATGACATCCCAAATGTACTCTATCGGATTAAGACCCGGCGAGTTAGGTGGCCAGGACATTAATTGGAATTCATCCTTATGCTCCTCGATCTACTGCAACACAATTCGAGCCTTGTGACATGAGGCGTTGTCTTGCTGAAAGATTCCATTTCCAGTTGGGAAGACAGATGCCATTTGAGGGTGCAACTGAACCGCAATGATGTTCAGATAGCCCATTGCTTTCATGGTCCATTTTACCACAACTACGGGTCCCAGAGCCGCCCATGAGAATGTCCCACAAAGCATAATACCGCCACCACCAGCCTGTGTATGCGCTGCTGTACATGGGGGAAGCAACTGTTCGCCTGACAAGACCATCGACATGTTAAATAAGAAATCCTGATTCATCCGACCAGGCAATTCTCTTCCACTTATCCATGGTCCAGTCTCGATGTTCCTGGGCCCACTGTAGGCATAGTTGACAATGACACTTGGTCAACAGACGCACACGAGTGGGACATTTGCTGCGCAGTCCCATATCCAACTGTGTCTGCTGAACTGTCTGTTCCGAAACACTTGCACTTGCATGTATTGAGTTGTCAGCTGAGCCACCGTCTGGCGCCGATCTTGCTTTACGAAGTGGGACAGTCTCCGGCGTCCTTTTTCTTTGATGTCTACTGCTGGTTTCACCGCCATTTATCCACTTTGCATAAATACTAACAATGGCAGATCTTGTACAATCTACCAGTCGTGCCGTTTGGGAGATACTCGTTCCGAGTCTTGGGGCCATTACAATCGCCCTCTATTAAATTTGCTTAGATCAGCAGCCTTTCTCATCACTCGCAAAATTAGGTGCAAGACTGATTCCTTACCTTCTCCAGCAGTAGTTAAATACCATTCCCACTTAATTACGTGCCCTCCACATAATCCAGACGAGTTCATTCACTAATGTGGTGGTGATCATAATGTTTTGGCTCTTCAGTGTAAAGCACATGCAACTAACTTTAATTCGACTTATAATTTTTTTATAACTTCAGTATATTTTTTTTAAGTATAACTAGTAAGCCAACTAAACCACAAAATGATTTTATGAGAAAATTTGGTTGAGATGTTTTTATAATTTATGTCCTCTCAATCCAAGAAACTGTCTTTACAATGATGGTTTTACACATTGTTCTGTTGACAATTGTTTATATAACATTATTATTAGATTTTAATTTTAAGCACGGTCTAGAATACAATGGTCCAAAACCTTCATTGTTAATCTACCAATCATGTGTTTTGAGGACGGAGGGAAGCAGACATCAACGATTAATTTAAATATAATTTTCAAACATCAGTTTTTAAAGCTCAAGTCGACTTGAGCTTGCGTATGATTTTTTGCCACTACGATATCATGCGTATGCAAACACTAGCGGTTAATTGAGACAATCACTCACAGAATAATTCAACCTTATTGTCAGGGTTCGCCCTAGGATAAAAAAATCTAAGAGTCAATTTGACTGCCAAGCCTGAAAACTGCGAGTCAAATTTCAGAAGATGCGAGTCAAATTTTGAATTCTTTTTAATTTCTATATTATTAATGCAACCACAATCTCTATAGTTGCTGCTATAGTTAATTTGAAATTTAAACAAGGCCGCATGTGACAAAATAAAGTGAGGTTAAAATGTGATGAGAAGGATATGGGCTGATGTTATTCAAAATTTAACAAATCAATTTTGACTTGCTGGTCAAAAAAATCACGAGTCAATTTTTAGCAAAAATGCCTATTTGACGCATAAATTGCAAGTAAGCATGAACCCTGTATTGTATTTTTCGATCATTATCCAGCCTTATTTTTGGAAAATCGTTTTTTTTTTCCTTTAAATATTCAACTACAGTACTAGCATTTTTTTTTTTTACCAATGTGATGTCGTTGATGCTCTCTGTAGTTCAAATGTGTAAAAATGATTTTTTTTATGTGGTATTCATTTTATAGTGAATATTTGTTATATTTATTAAATATATAAGAAAAATTATCAAAATTAATTTATACATAACTGAATTAAAGAGTTTTCTTTAATTATTTACTCATTAGTTACCCTTTAAGATTTTGACATCAATCTTCTGGTCATTTAATGCATCTGAAATGCAGTGCTTCTTAAATTCCATAATGAGGGTTTCTTTAGAAAAGACATCCCATTCAGATTGATCCATGTTTCCATTAGACTTAGAGAAAGTTTTTTTTTTAATTTTTTCTGTTAACTAAAAGAGCTATTGCCTGCTATCAACCAGTCTGTATATTCTTCTTCAGGTGATCTTTAAAATGTTTATTTATTGCAATATATAAAACTTGGAGTTGACACATCATACTTCCTGGTATAATTACAAGTTCACAATTAGCATTCTTAACATCTTGTTTTACTTTTTCAGTTAAGTGCTCCTTTATGCGAGCATTCCTCTTCAATGTAATTACGATTTTGGACGGTTTACATCAGACATTTTTAATCCAGTCAGTCATCAATTCAGTTGTCATTATCCATTAGCTTGGCTTTTGCAGTGAAGCCAATCACATCACCTCTCGGGGCTAATGATTCAATTCTAAGACGATGATCTGTTTTTTTTTGCACTCTAATTTTGGAAAAAAAAAACTCGTCTTATAATCTAATAAATATGGTATTTAACAAAGTATTTGATGGTTATTGTTTTGTGAAGATGATAATTAAATAGAGATTGTATGTATGTCTGTATTTTTACATAGAACTTAAAAAATAATTCTTAGAAATTTTTTTTCATATTTATAATAACTAAGTTCAGGGAAGGAAAAAAACCTCCATAGGGTTATCAATGACAGACACTCATAGGTACAGAACTTTAATTATATGTTTTAAGTAGAAAATGAGGAATATATTATATTAAATAGTTTTAAGTTGAAATGTCCCTTTACAAATTATAATAGAAGATAAGATAAGATAAATAAATATAAAAATAAAAAAATGTATAGAGATCATCAATAGTCCAGATTGTATTAGATGGTTGTGTCAAAGATGCTGAAGGAGTTCAAGAAATGCAGTAATTCTCTTGAAGAATTAAGGTTCAGAAGGAAATAGAAGAGGTTCTTGAAAAGATGAAGATTACAAGGAAATGGAAACTTTTGAAGAAATCAAGATCAGAAGGAATTGTCAAGTTGAAGAAGTTGGTCTTGGAGAAGGGAACCAGAGATGTTGAAGAATGTTGGAGAATAATGTTTAAAATTTTGAAGAATTGTATAATTTTGAAGTTTATTGAAGAAGTGAAGCCCAAATAAAATACAGTAAATAAAAGTTCAAAACGTTTTCCAGTCTATCCAGACTTATCTTCAGTTATAAATATTTAAAATTAACTTCCAAACATTTCAAGAAGGAGCTTTAGCTTTGACACAAAAATACAATTATTATTAATGTATCATGATCAATTGAGCAATCTTGCATCTACAAAGCAATCATCACATGTGCCTGGTCACATCAACAATGCTTAAAAGATAACCGTGTGTTCATTCTTGACGAAACGATTGTTATATTACATGCCATTATCTTGCCATTATGGTCACTGTTTTATAGAGGGTTGTTAGGTATCTATGGTAACAAACAACAGAAACCCAGAAACCGGTATCTTCTTGCATCTGTTCCAGGAAGAGGCTAGTTGGATAAAATGGAACAGATGCAAGAGGCAAGTTGCATCTGTTCTACACCTTGTCTTGGTGCAGCCATACCTTGTTTACCTGTGTACTGCATAAAATGGGGATGTCACAGGTAAATAAGTGTATTAGAATGTCAGTTTTTTAGTACATGATGTTGACTTTGGTCTTTGGCTCAACCCAGTTTAAAGTTAACTTGCTGTTGTAGCTGTATCCCACCAAGATCATGAAATGGTTTGAAAATGTTTCCTTACATTCACGATACCATTTTCTGAAGTCATTAGCACCCCTTGGGCAGTACAAAATAGCTTGGTTCGTGTTGCAGTCACTTAAATAAGCATGTTTCATCTTGTGTGACTATGTTTTTTTTTCACTTTTCATTCGACAGGTATCGTTCATTCAGTTTACGGCCGTTGCTTCGTTGCTCTTGAACATGGTGTGGCAACAACTTATGAATGTGGCTCGTGTCGCTTCTCCAGTTGTAAATCACAGGTGATAATTATGTTTACCATAGACACAGATGTCCCTACCTTCTGTGCGGTGGCCTGTTATGTTGTTGGGTTACATCCGGTTACGAGAGCCCGAACGTTCTGGATGACATCAGGAGTACGGCTAGTGGATGGTCTCGGATTGACCTGCTTTTTACCCTAGGAATACCACTGGTTCTGGTTTTGCCAATGTTATTTAGTACACTAGATATCCCTTTCTTGGAAAGTACAAAGCCTCACTTCTTCTGATTTCATAATTTCAGAATAGCTGAATTTGACATCGGAAGTGGCTGTTATGTAGCTCTCCAAATACCTGTCAATTTTTAGTGGCATAACTCAATTTTGTTAGTTCTCTGTTCGAATACTATTATAACACCTGCCCTAACACACTCCACGTAATAGCTCACATGGAATGAACACGTGTGCCATATGGTTACCATAGATCCTTATCAATTTTCAGTAGCACATGAATTCGACTTGAAGGGATCAACGAGAAAACCTGAAAAGTTGATATAGCTGAGCTACAACTTTGATGGTCATATTTCTGAAAACAGAATTTGAAAAAGTTAATTAGTTTTTATGTTATTGTGCAAACGGCGGACGGCTAAACAGATAAACGTGCGGAATAAGTGTGCATTCTTATAAGTAGCTTTTTGCTAAAGCTCCTAATAAAGAATTGTCCTCCTGGAATATCCCATCATTGTTAGGGTACATGAAGGCCACAAAAGACCTCAAATGGTCACTAAGCAGCTGGACATAATGATTCCCAGTAAAGGCACTCAAACTCTGCCTTGTAAACATACCATGCATCTCCAGCTTTCACGTTCCCTTCCTGACAACTTGGTTCCACGGTCTCATGGGGTCTGTGCCACACCATCAACTTGCACCATCTTGAATCGTGACTCATCAGACCAAGCTGCGTGTTTCAAGTCATTTAAGGTCCCCAATGAATATGTTCATGAACTCATACGAGGTGCACTTGTCGGTCTTTTGCTGCTTGGTGCACTTGGCGCCCTTCAGTGCCAAGTTTCACCTCACTGAACCTCACAGACATGTTTCTTGTATGCCCCTCATTAAATTAGGCTGTTAATTAACATAGTGACATGTGTCTGTTACGTAAGACTGTTCTGCTCGATGTTGCTGGTCATGAGCATTTAACAGCTGTCATTCTCCACTGCACTATCTGTGGTGGGAGGTAATGCCTGAAATGAGGTATACCCTTGACACTGTGGTTCAAGGAATGTTGAATGCCCTCACCACTTCAGAACTAGAATGTCCCATGCATCTAGCTCTAACTATCATTCCACATTCCAACTCTGATCATTCTCGTCGCATAGTCATAACACATTACATTTCAGGCGACTGTTAATAGTCGCTTAGTCAGCACTGACACTGCTCTGCTTATTTATACACCTTTTACACGATGCAAGCCACACTTGAAAATTTGCATACAATGCTCCCATGACTTTTGGCACTTCAGTATACTCCACTACCCAGTTGTCCTTTCTATGGATAGCCGCAGCCCTGCTCCCCAGTCGTTCTCTGCTCATTGTACACAATACTCCACCTATCCTCCGCAGGTTTTCCATGATTCACACTTTGCATATCACTTAACTCCAGCTCTCAGTATATCTCACCATAGGGTAAAGTCAGCATTCTCACTTCACATATACATTCACTCACCAAAAGTCATGACACCTGCCTAGTAACGTGTTGGGCCCCCTCTGGCCCGGATAACGGCGGCGACCCCGTCGTGGAAGAGAGTCTACCACACCCCAAAACACATCCATAGGCACTGCAAGCCATGCCACCTCCACTACGGTCCATAACGATGCTGCATTTACCAGTTGTGTTGGTGACGACCTGCCAGAGCGTTTGATGATGTCCCACAAATGTTCAATGGGATTTCAATCTGGGGAATGTGGAGGCCAAATCATTGTTGTGACGTTGGTAGCATGTTCCTCCAGCCACTGCCATGTCACAAGGGCAGAGTGTGGAGGCACATTATCTTGCTGGAAGATGCCGTCGCCTGTGGGGTAAAAACAGTTCATGAAGGGGTGCAGGTGGTCCCCAAGCAGATCAACTTAGGAAGTAGCATGCACCAATGGACCCATTGCATGCCATGAGAAAACACCCCAGACTGGTATGGAGCCCAACCTGCCTGAGTGGTCCCCACCTGAGAAGTGGGGTCAATGGCTTCGTGTGGCCTGCATCAGACACGAACACGACTATCGGCCCGATACAGCTGAAACCGTGAGTCGTTGGACCAGGCAACCCTTCGCCAGTCTTCAGTGGTCCAATGACGATGTTGGTTGGCCCAGGCTAGGCGTTGCCGACGATGTGCAGCTGTCAAGAGTGGCACCTGTCGTGGCCTCCTTTTCCCAAAGCCTGCAACTGCCAAGGTTCGCCAAATTGTCATCATGGACACAGTTGTAGGACGTCCCTGGTTGTACCGCATGGTGATTTGGCCTGCTGTCGGCCTTCGGTCAGCAGTTGTAAGTTGGGTGACCCGGTGAAGACCTCTGGCATCAATGAGGCTTGGGCAGCCCGTCTGCTGTTCGATATGGGTTGTAACGCCTCGTTGGGTGTACTCTTGATAGACCCTTGCAACAGTTGTGCGAGAAAATTGCAGGGTGTTGGCTACATCTGATATTGAGGCACCCATCCGTCTGGCACCAACAATCATCCCCCGTTCAAATGCGGATAGCTCTCAGCATGATGCCATTTCTGCAGCTAGTTTTGCTTACAATGTTTGTGTGATATCAAGGAGTCCTGTGCACCTGCATTCCGAGAATGGAAGCAGCGAGATCTGTCTCATTACGGACAGGGAACCCGATTGAAGGGGTGTGCCGTGAATTTTGGTGAGTGAGTGTAGTTTAGATTGGGTCACTGTTAAGTGCTCAGCTTTGACTGGCCAATTTAAACTAGGTCCCACGACTCTTTGCACATCTCTTTTTATAATTCTGACCCTGGGTCGAGAGTATCCTTTGCCCAAAACATAAGTCACTTTTGTTATACAGAGTAGGATTTGTAGTAATATACAATTAATTAAAAATATATACTCCTTTTAATGGAAAATAGATATAAAATAAAATGAAATAATAAAATCTTAATAAAAGTCACCAAATGTGGAGAAACACAAATGAGGTGGGAGTCTTATGGAGACTGAGTGGGCAAAAAACACAGGTGAAGAGAAGCTCTTGTAGAGTAACATCAGTCTCCATAAGACTCCCACCTCATTTGTGTTTCTCCACATTTGGTGACTTTTATTAAGATTTTATTATTTCATTTTATTTTATTTCTATTTTCCATTAAAAGGAGTATATATTTTTAATTAATTGTAATCACTTTTGGTAACAAACAAAAAATGGTACTGTAACAAACCGAGCACTCTTATTTTATCATGTGTCAACAACATAGTAATCGCGATCAGTAAGTTCAATATTGCCACATGAATTCTCTCAAGCTCAGGCAAAGGTTCAAAATATAGGGTACCTGCTGCATTGTCACCTACAGCAACCTTGTCAACAGTTTTGTTCAACATGGATCTATTTCCTGTTCCCGGTGTTACATTCACATGTGTTTCAGAATTTCTTTATCATCTTCTTTAACACATGAATATTCTTCTCATTCCTTTCAGTTGGTAATAATCCCTTCAATGCAGCCTTACTATTGCTGCAGTGCTGATAAAAAGTTGACTAACACTGCATGACTCCCTTTTCAAGAGCCATGCTATTTCTCATGGTACAGTATAATTCTGCATTATATCTTTATTCATGTAGTCCTCCCCTCTCTCACTTAATGACAAAGAAATCCCACCCAATTCAATTTAGCTTCTCTTGTTATAAAATAATCACAAAATTTTATAGTTTAAGTAGGCAATATACTTTATTTCAAATATAAAAACTGCTAAATAGAAAAATGGTTAGTAAATGTTAATTAAATTTTAAGCAGGATAGAAAATTGAGTTTACTTAAATATTTACTAGGATTTACGATCGTTCTTTTTTGTCATTTAAAATTATGTCTTATCACTACAACTTTAATTGAGTAGGTGAACACTTATATTACTGAAACTATGTTTTCGATATGTCTTTGCTCTTGTCATTTCATTTATCACTAAAAGTTTGCTCGTGAGGGCCCATTTATTAGTTTTATAAGAGATCTCATTTGTGAATGTACTTACCTGTGCCACAGAAGCACCCTTGTGTTTCCGTCTGTGATATCTGCAGCCTCGGAATGCACCCCCTCCACAGCTGATGCCGTGAGGTGAATGCTCGCGTCATTATTGTTCCCCCACATCTGCTCCATAGAGCGAAGACTAAAGGCAGGATGCAAGAGAACTTCAAGAAAAGTATTGATGAAAAAAAAAAAAAACGATTGTCACTTAAAATAGAAACGTTATACAAAAAGAATCACTTGAGACGTTATTTATACAATTGAGACATTATATATAATTTGGTCTTAGAAAACCGAGTTTAAATGAATACTAAAATGTTATAGAATGATGTGTGGTATAAATTTTATTAATCAAAACAAATAAAATTGGGTAAAATCAGTAATGATAATGGAGCTCACAGGAATTCATTATTATAATAATAACTAGAAATAACCCACCCGATTGTATAATCGTGATTGTTAGATTTTTGACACACATCTTTCTCCATACTTTTATTTGTTGTGATGTAGTCCATCTCTGATTTTATATATAAGATATTAAATTCTTTTTGATAATAAATGAATATTGTCACAGACCTTTGGCAGAGATATAGACTCATGACATGTGAATTGCCACCCACAGATCCTATAACAGTGGCAGGTAATGGATCCTGGTCCACAGTGACCTCTCCAACACGTTCCAAAAACGTTCAGTGTGGTTCATGTCTGGGAAGCGAGCATTCATTGCTACTTTCGTGAATGTTCCTCAAACCAGTTAGTCATGACATGGGTTTGATGACATGGATCATTATCCCGTTGGAAGACTCCATCAGTATGGGGGTACACCCATCCATGAAGCAGCTCAGTGTAGTGGAAACCATTCAATGTGTTCAGGAGAACAACCATGCCATGCAAAATAATCCCATACCAGTTTGGAATCGCCACCAGCCTGCAGAGTGTCTTGTTAACAACTTGGGTCCAGGGTTTCATGGAGTCTGTACCACATCCAAGCCCTTCCATCTACCCGATATAAACGGAACCATGATTCATAGGTCCACACAACCCGTTCCAGTCTTCCATGTTCACGAGCCCAGATGATGCTGTGTCCAGTGTTGTTTCAATAGCAGTGGTACTCTGGTGGGTCTTCTGTTACCATATCCCATGGACATTAAAGCATACCACACCAACCTGCTGAATATGTCTGAAAGTATGTCCGATCGACACGGGAACGGTGCAGGCATATGTAGCTGGCGTTATTCGTTTTAAATTTTCTCCTGATTCGGACGACCCTCGATTCATAACGAGACCGGCTTTGGACTACCGGTCGCATTACGAATCGAGGGTCGTCCGAATTGGGAGAAAATTTAAAATGAATAAAGCCAGCTACATATGCCTGCATCGTTCCCGCGTGGATCGGACATAGTCAAAATTTCGAGTCAGTCACTGGTGGCTCCAAAATGAGCTTTGTGAGGGGCTTTGACCGGTCGCGACTGGTCGGACTTTTTAGACACACCCTTAATGTAGCAATGGTTTCATGTGGTGTGGCTTGTCAATTAGAATGGACGATTCTAGCCCGATGCCGATGGTCAAGGTCAGAAAGCAGTTATGATTAGCTATTTTGTTGTTCATGGTGGGTGGCAATGCCTTCCAGAAGTATTCCCTGTACACATGGGACACCATGGAACACGGAATGTTGATTTCCTGAACAACTTCACATGGCATAGCCCATGCGTCAGGCACTGGCTATCATTCGATGTTCGAACTCTGATAGTTCTCATTGTCTGTCTTGCTATGATCTCCACAACAGGGATGCAAATCGATAAAGTATACAATGTGCAACTATTATATGCTGTTTTGGATTAATCAATGTAATCATCTGCCAACAGTTTTGAGTGTATAATCAATATTAATCCTTGAAAAGTTTTGGCAATCTCTTAAACACTAATAGATGGACAGATGCAAACCTTCTTTAATATTATATATTAAATGTTATACAGAGATGTTAGATGTTAGGGATCTATGGTGACAAGTTACAGAGGGCCAGGAAAGGTGAAAACCCCTTTTGCCACCATAAATGTGTTCAATCTGATTGCCATGCATCACAGTTTTCATTGCCGAGACTGGAATGCAGAACACCAAGATCAATTCATACACTTTCCAAAGACCCTCCACTGTTCGTGAACGTCTCTTTTTGAGGGCCCATTTAAGTAGGCCAAAACCACAAAAATCCATAGGCGATACATCCGGCAATTTAATGGACATATCGTTGAATGGAATGGAGCAGATTCCGGTATCTTCTTGCATGTGTTCCAGGAATAGGCGAGTTGACGTGGTGGTGTGACTCGATGCCTTGTCTTGGTGCAGCCATATCTTGCTTTCCTCTATAGAGTACAAACCGGGGATATCATGGGTTAGAACGTTAGTCTGATAGTACATGGTGTTGAATTTGGCATTTGACTCAACTCTGTGTAAAGTTAACTTGCTGTTGTAGGTATATTCCGCCACGATCATGAAATCTTTTGAAAATATTTTCTTGCATTCACTGTACCATTTTCTGAAGTCTTTAGAACCCCTTGGGCAGTCATCTGCCAGGTATCGGTTATACAGTTTACGGCAGTCGGTCCATTGCTCTTGAACATGGCTCTTGTGTCACTTCTCCAGTTGTAAATCACGGTTGATAATTGTGTTTACTGTGTACACGAATGTCCATACCTTCTGTATAAAGACCCGTTGTGTTGGTGGTTTACATACGATCACGAGAGCCCGAACTTTGCGGATGATGTCTTGGATTGGCCTGCTTTTTACTCTCAGGAATGACCCCGCTTCTGGTTTTGCCAATGTTATTTAGTATACACTTGATATCCCTTTTTCGGAAACTACGAAGCCCCTTGCTTCTTGCATGCTTTCATAATTTCAAAATATCTAAGTTTGACGTTGGAAAGGGCTGTTATGTAGCCCTCCCAATACCTGTCAATTTTCGGTCGCATAACTTATGTTTATAGCTCGCTGTTCGGATACTAGCTGTTGTAATACCTGTCCTAACAATTCTCCACGTGATAGCTCACGTGAAATGAATGTGCATGCTACATTTAAATATACTAATTGTTACCATAGATTCCTAACAACCTTCTGTATCAAGTTTAAAATTTCAGTTACTGTAGTCTATTATAATAACTTAGAAATTCAGTTAGATAAGTATTAACATGTAATAATAAAAATATTTGCCTGTTAATTTTTCGCTCATAAATGAAAAGAAAATATATGGTCAACACTGTAAAAATGAAAATTGTGATTGAAGTACGTTATTTCATTTAAATTTAGAATTTAATTTCTAAATCAAAAACAATTTCATTAGCATCAGGCTATCACAATACCGAACGTATCTAAGGCTGAGGTCAAAAATTCCAACCGATGAGAAGAGTTAGCGATTGGTCGGTCATAAATCCCAGTGAGAAAACTGTGACGCCATTTTAGCATGGTCGAAAACTGCAGTTAGTGCTCCTTTGCCTAACCAGTTAGTCTAATCATCCTAACCGAGAAAGAGACGGTTAGTCCAGTGAGGAATTTTTCTCACTGGTTAGGGTTTTTGACCTCACCCTATACTCGAACCAAAAATTTGTTGAGGCCATGAAACTCGTCTCTCAATGGTTGGGACTTAATGGGTTGTCGTAAACAGTAACTTTATTTAATGTACGAGGCATGTTTTTTAAGTAAGTACCGTTTTGGAATTAAAAAAAGACGTGCAAAGATATCGCAATAATTTTATTTTTACATGAAAGCCTGTACCTTAATCTACTTTTCTACATGATTTCCGTGAATATTGAGGCACTTGTCATAACGTGGCACCAGTTTTTGAATACCCTCCTCATAAAATTCTGCCGCCTGACTTGTTAACCACTGTATCACAAATGTTTTGACTTCGTTATCGTCTTGAAGACGCTGACCACCCAGGTGTTTCTTCAAGTGCATGAACAAATGGTAGTCGCTGGGCGCCAGATCAGGGCTGTATGGAGGATGATCTAGAGTTTCCCATTTAAAAGATTTGATGAGATCTTTGGTCCGATTAGCCACATGTGGACGGGCATTGTCATGCAGCAAAACGATACCCTTACTCAACTTGCCACGTCTTTTGTTCTGGATTGCACGACGCAGATTGTTCAATGTCTCACAATAAGATGCTGCATTGATTGTCTCATTACGAGGCAGAAACTCCACTAGCAATACTCCTTTTCTGTCCCAAAAAACTGTGCACATGACTTTCCGGGCAGAAATTGTTTGCTTAAACTTCACTTTTTTGGGTGATGATGAATGTCGCCATTCCATGGATTGTTGTTTCGATTCTGGTGTGACATAGGCCACCCATGTTTCGTCACCAGTAACAATTTGGTCTAAAAAATCTTCACCTTCATTGTGGTACCGCTCAAGGAAAGTCAATGCACTGCCTAAACGTTGGGTTTTGTGCAAATCCGTCAACATTTTTGGAACCCAACGTGAACACAATTTCCGGTAATTCAAGTTCTCGGTCACAATGCGATACAAAACACTACGAGAATATTGAGGAAAGCAGTCGCACAATGATGAAATTGTAAAGCGTCTGTTTTCTCTCACCTTTTCGTCCACTTTCTGCACCAAATCTTCATTAACGACCGAAGGACGCCCACTCCGTTCTTCATCATGCACATTTGTGCGGCCATCTTTAAATGCTCTCACCCATTTCCTTACCATTCCATCACTCATAATGTTTTGTCCGTACACTTCACAGATCTCACGATGAATATCGATCGGTTTTATGCCTTTAGCACTAAGAAATCGTATAACAGCCCGTACTTCACAATCGGCGGGACTCACGATTGTCGGAGGCATCTTAAACACTCAGTAAACAACGTATACAATGAAGAATCAGACTGTAATGGCGTCAGTGCGTAGACAAGAGATGTAGTTAACCAGCACGCATGCGCGGAATGCCGACCGTAGCGCTGCGGCAGCGGAATCGCAAAACGGTACTTACTTAAAAAACATGCCTCGTAATTGTAGAGATGTGGAGATTTTAATTTAAATGTAAATTATACATGAGTATTCGAATTTTAAGCCCTCAAAATTGATCAGAAAGTCCCCCAAAGATGATGCAACAGAAACGCCTCAAAGATGATGCTCCCGTCCCCAACACCCTCTGATATAATGATGTAATTCTAAACTAACAACCTTAATTTCTGAAGATAAGTCAGAATAACAAAGGGATAAGATTTGAAAACGTTAAAAATTTAAGTTTTTAATTTTGATTTCTACTCTTTAATATAATTTGACTATAAGTTTTTAATTGAAGTATCTAACATAAAAGGAAACTTCTCCCAAATTTATTATTCCACCCAGTGAGACTATCATCATTGACTATCCTGCGAATTCATCAATCCAGCATGTGATGAACAATATCATCGCTATATCAATAACCAGAGCACAAAAGACAAGAACATCACTATCAAAATCTCTCCGTTGCACCAATGCTAAAGAGCGAAGAAAATATCCAATGAGTGAAGAAGTGGTTTGCAATTCCTTCTTGAACTTTATAATCAATATTGAGAGTTAAAATTCATCATCATCATCATCATCATCATCATTTATTATCATAATTGCTGAATTACAATTGCATTTCCAGAAGCCATTTTTGACTTATATTGGAAAGTCGAGTTTATACATAATATTTAAAAATGAAAATACAAAATTTGAAAAATTGTAAAAACTTTTTTTCACAGGATAAAATAAAACTTATTTTGATTAACCAATTAAAAAATAATTCTTTAACTAGAATAATTGTTTGTAATTTTTTTTTTTTTGTTAAAAATTAACATTTTAAAAGTTGGTAAATAAGTATCTTTAAAGAAATAAAATTGTTTGAATAGTTAGATTGTTGTCAAAAATGAAAAACACAAAATGCATGGTTTTCGTCACATGTTTAGAGACACGTGCTTCAATACGCGTTTTAAAATTTTAATAAAAAATCTTTACCAGAATATCAATAAAAATAAAAAACTAAGCAAAACTATATTTAAAACCATTAAATGTTTACATGGTTGCCTTGACAATAGAACCAGCGACCTTATAATAACTCGTTCTGAACTTACTAATCTCATGACTTGAAACCTCATTGTATCCCTACTCCATTGCAAAAAGGCTGTAAGCAATAGAAAGCAGGCTTCATAAGCTCAGTAAATAAATAAATAAATAAATAAATAAATAAATAAATAAATAAATAA